>BLKR01004310.1:9340-99561 GCA_011170035.1 Teleogryllus occipitalis
AGAGAACGAAATGACCTCACTAACACGACTTCTACGCTGACTTTCTCTTTCCTTGCGTCCACTACGTTTGCGTCTTTGGGGCGCGTGGTAAACGATCTACATAACCTGTGGACAACTTCACTACTTCAGTACAACCGAGCAAAACCCACTGTCCGAATGTTCTCTACAAAATACACCACAAAAGCAAATACATGCCAACTATCAACCTCTTCCTCTCGACAGACGCCACCAGCGTCACGACAGGCAGCGGATGCCCCCACCACCAGGGTACAAATGAGGGGGGGCGGAGGTTGGCGTAGCAGCCAGACACTCCCAAACTAACCAAAGTTACACACCCAGCCAAAGACGCACCGGTCTGTAGCGTAGCACAAAACCAATACGTACCCTTCAAGTCCACTGAGACACACCGAAATGCAATTGCCATAGAGAATGCAACACAGTCTGAAGAAAACGGATCACCACAAGAGGTAGAGCAATTTGGCGTACGTTATATTATAGCACACGTTCTATGATTATGCAGGTGGACGACTCATTGCAATAAGTAAGAAAATCTTTCAAAGATGAACTGAAAATAGTTCTCGCCAATACTGTGCACCAGCAAAAAATTCGAAAATTCTAGATCGTATTGTTGAGGTGATCCCAATACATTTCCTGCCAACATTATAGTAATGGAAGGAAAAATAAAATGCAGAATCTTTACAATTTGTCACTATACATTATCCTACTAAAGGAAACATACCTTCTCCCCAAAATAATTTTTCACTGCTCAATTACAACGTAAAAAGTTCCAAGAATAAACTACCTACAGACATAATTATTCTAAAGCTTTCCTAACTTATTAACAAGCAATACCTCCTGACAAATTTCTCAATTCAACTTTCACCACACACAAGAGATTGTCACCGTGTTACCTCTAACTCTACTTTTAACATCTCACCACGCACAACAGGAAGATGCTGTGTTCACTTTATACCCATGCATCACTTCACAAATAAGAGGACGACGCTGTACATCTTTCAACGTTTAACAATTTTTTTTACCATATGAAGATGTTTACAAAACATTACGTTCATATCGGCCAATAAGGAAACACAAAAATCACCTGACCTTTCAAACACTACAAAGATTCCACCCTCCCCCTTTATCGCAAGTCTCTTTCCCAACCTCTGAAGTTAGCACCAATCTCCTTATCAATCCTATCATATCGCATCAGTTCCATCATTTCAACCAGATACCCTTAAAAAATATTAGACCAAAATTGTAAGCTTTTGATTGCTTCTCGGTCGTTGAGAACTTCAAACGATCCAAAGGGCTTCAGCTCTCAACCTAAAAAAGGCACGTCAGACTGGAAAAACAGTAATAAGCATCTCCACCCTTACCTCACTGTACTACTGAGGTGATGTATAATGATGCCACAGGGCTACCACTACTATGGATGAGTGCTCCGCCTACGAGGCGTAGGGCAAAGAATATCTTGATTATCATTAACAGCAGAGGTCTGCAGAGAGTATTTTGCGCTGTGCTGCGCCGACTGAGTTATAGTTACCCTATTATGACAACTGTGTTACGTACTTTTGATTAAGATCATTGGATCTGGTTTGATTTTGGGTCTTCTGCGTAGTGGAGCGGTAGTTTGTAAAGTTTTGGACACCTCCCAGAACATTGTAATTTGATAAACCTTTGGTACAATTCTTGTACATGGTATATCTGGATTTGGAGAATGAAACCCCTTTTACGAACTTGTGTATTCAAATAGCATATTTTGACAACACCATTGACCATTTTCTCAGACTAACTCTCTATCCAATCAATTTTAAAAATTATCATTTTCTCTTAAGATGGGATAACATCAGAGTTTCAAAGCTCTTCATTGATTTACGTAAACGTAATTTTTCGGCAGTCTTGACGAACATTAAATGACTTGAGTATCAAAATTGCACGAGTGATACTCATGCTGTTATGGGCACTTGTGCTAGTGTGGCAATGCGCTCGGCGACTTCTGGGGCAGCTGAGACGCTTGCGCACGCGCACGTTCGTTAAAACTCTCGAAATCCTCCGTCAAGAGGAAGCGTTTAAGTCGCGTCCTAGGGCCCCTTCACACAGCGCCCCTCAGCAGCGCTTACGAGTGGCTGGCGCGTCTGCTGGCAAAGCATTGGTTTCAACGGAGGTATTCACACGAGCGCCGTAGTCGCGCAGCTGCGGCACTCGGGGGTGAACTCCCACCACCAGCAGTACAGATGCGCGTCCACTCCACCGCCAACAGAACATAGTTGTAAATTACAATTCAGCCTTCACACTAGACCACTCGGACGCGCCACTGAAGCTGTTTATACCTACTGGTTGCCTTTTAGCCGCCTGAGTCCACAGAGTTGTGGTTCACGAATTCTTCCTCTCTCGTGGTCTGTGGCGGGCGGCGGTGGCTGCGTGAGAAGGGCCCTTCCGCTTCTCGGTGGCGACCCTGGCTCCATGTGAAGGTACCCTTCCTGAACGCTTCGGGTCCCTTCACACCACGTAGACACTTGCGCTTCTGATAAGCGGCAGGGCACTTCCCACGCCGCCATCGCCGGTTTCGCCGACTCTTCGGCGGCGACGAACAAAGGGACCGCAGCAGGTAAAATGCCACGACGAGTGTCCCACTGGGAAGATCTCCATTTAAACCAATGCTTTGCTAGCGGTGGCGCGTACGCCCTCCCAGGCTGCTGGTAGCGAGGGTCCGCCCCCGAACGCTACAGCAGCGCGAATCTGCCGCAAGTGGGAAGACCTCCAGTTAAAGGCTCCCATATTCCGGCGCGGTAGATCCCCAGCGGGTGCGGGGGCGCGGAAAGTTCCGAGCTAGACGCGGCCACGGAGTTTGCGGGACCGTTCACACCGGAGCGTCAATTATGAGTCAGCGTTTGGTGACGGTTGGCAAGGTCGCTCGACCCAGTAGGGAGCGAAGACTCCCGAACACGGGCGGACTTCCACGAAACTCGAGCTGCAGCGGAAGAAACGCATCTGACTGCGTTACAAATTTCGCCGCCGATTAAACTCAGCCAATCCGTTGCCGCGACTCTCGCCTGTCGCACAGGTCGGAGCGTGCTCATAAGGCAACACGTGACGCGTAACTTCCACTGCGGCCAATCCGCGTAGACTGCGGATCTTCCGCGTCGGTCTATGGGAGCCTTAAATCAATGCTTTGCTACCAGCCGTGGTGTTCGGAAGCGCGCTGCAGTGTCAAAGCCAATTTGTTAAGGGAACAGGTTGAATATACCCGCAGATAGACGCCGGGGCCGACGGCGGCGGGGAGGTCGGGGGTGGGCGGGGGCTGAGGCGCGCTCTCCTCGTCGTCTACGTCCGCCGCCGCCGCCGCCGCCTCCGCCTCCATCTCCCACGGCCACGCCCACCGCCACGTGGGCTGCTCGATGGACGTGCGGCGCGGCTGCGTCACCGGCAGCTGCGCGCCCAGCACCGCCTCCGACGACGCCGATGACGCCGACGACGGCGACGCCACCGCCGCCGCCAGCCGCGCCTCCTCGTCCGCCGCCGCCGCCGCCCGCGCCGCCGCCAGCAGCTCCGACGGCGCCTTCGAGCCCGACCGCACCGTCGCCGACACCGACGCGCGCGACTTGCCCGGCGGCAGCGGCGGCGGCATCAGCACCGACACCGCCGACAGCGCCTCGCTCAGCGACCCTCTGCGCCCGACCAAGAAGCAGCGTGGCGGTGGTTTAACCCTTAAGAGCGCGCGTCAAATTGCGGAACATACTAATAGCGTTTTCCATTCGTTGCACTGAAACCCACCCTAGTGCAGGACAAAAACGTCATCGCTCCGCAACAGTGCTGCCCCACACGCGTGAAGGGCAGCCACGAATGAAATGGATTCCGGAACTGAGTCAGTGCTTGTGCGCTACGCAGTGAAATTATACACAGTTGTTCTTGGTCAGTCACACTGATGGAACTCGAAAAATAATAAATTTGAATTATGATCGTTGTTATAATTTGTATGAAGTATTTTGGTAATTCTTACATCTTAATTCATAAATTATGATCGTTGTTATAATTTGTATGAAGTATTTTGGTAATTCTTACATCTTAATTCATAAATTATTAACGTGTGATTTCTTTATTTAAAAACTACGAAAACTTCAAATGCGTATGAGTCGAAATTTCATTTTTTGAGATTTGCCAGTGATCGATATAGTACACAAGATTTTGAACCGAAATGCTTCTGCAGAATTGTTTGATTACTGAAAACAATAAAAATATTAACATGAACACTTCCGCTGGTATATGTATGGGCGTGCGAGAAACATTTCTGGGCATATATATTTGAATGATTTTGTAAGGGTCACTATTTTTATTTTCACTTTATTAGCGTTTCGAAATTGAGACGTACCTAAAACACTTTAGTTTCTAAATAGCACTGGATTTGTTAACATGAAGATATTCAAGATTAAACTTTCGGAAAACACAATCTGATTTTCCGAACTTCGTGTAAATCACAAAAATTATTTTAAGACATATATTGCAAAACATAATATACTCCATCATTCGAAGTGTCCCTGCGTGACAGAAGATCCTCAATTGCCTTCACAATTTCACCACGAATCAAAATCAGCATGAATTACCTCCGTACCTAACTTCACAATAGCCTGGTGCACTGGACTGCACTGATGCGATAGTCAGTGCAGGTTAGGGCGCCCCGAGTGCACCCCGGTTCGGTGTCGACGTGCGAATGGAACACGCGCTTCTTTGCACTGGTGCGCCCTAGCGGTCGAACACGAAAGCTGCCCTGAGTGCACACCAGTGCGGCGAATGGAAAACGCTAGCGCGTGAGTGAGCGCGGCGCACGGAGTGCGCCAAGCAGATTTCAGATATTTCTGCAACTATATTGTCATAATTCTTTGTCTATTACACAATATTGTTCTGTTACTCCCGAGGTATCTAGGAGGAAAAGAACGGAGTAAGGATAAAATAGAGTGGTTTAGAGTAGGAAATTAAATTAAGAGTAGAAGGTACTGGGAAGAAAAAATATGTCAGTCGGAAGATGAGACATGGGAACATGTTATGTAAAATATGGGAGTGAATGGGAGAAGAGAGAAGATGGGAGAGAGTATTAGGTTCATGTTAATGGATGACGGGAGGGGTGAGGGGGAGAAATAAAGAAAGAAAAGAGAGGTTGATAAAGGTAAAAGTAGAATAGGATGCAGGATATGTGGGAAGGAGGAGGATTCACGAGGGAGAGGAGTGTGTTTATGTGAAGGAGATAAGCGGAGATGCAAGGATTTAATAAATAAGAAAAGGATGGTGGTTCGGATGGTATGTAGTAAGTTGAAGAGCTCCCGTGAGAAAGCGATTTTACAGGAGAAGCAAAAAACTGTTTAGAAACCCTTGTTTGAAAAATGTATTAGTTTAAACATCACTACATGCCACTAAAAACAAGTTAATGTTGAAGTACATTAACAAATGTTTGAAAAAAATAAATTATCCACAAATATTGTGGTAAAAATCCTTATACTTCTCGTCTAGGTATTGCACCAGCTTCATTGATGGCTGGCACCCCCTGGATTTGTGAAAGATTTTAAAGATACACTACACATTTAACTAATCGGCGTTTCGAAAAAAAACTCCTTTCAGTCCTCTATTTTTTTTTAATGTTTGTCGAGTTTGAATGCTTCGCAATCCATACCATACGAAGGGAAACGATTCAATGCCATTGTACCTAGTTGCTCGTTTTCGTAGTACGAATCGCATACTAAATATACTGATTATCAAAAAATGATCACCCAAACAAAAGCGTCGTAAGTAGGCTCAATAATGATATGGGCATCTGTGGTGGGTCATCAGTGGGCCAAGTGGATATAAATAAAACTACGTGTTGTAAAAAGATGTGCAATGTCAACAATGGGAATCCGCAGTATACATATGGTAATTACATAAATAACGAGAGTTCAAGGAAAGTGGAGTGGTATAAATAGACAAGCAAAATAGTGGAAATTGTTTTAATGATAAACTTATTATGGACACGCGAGGAATTTCCGTGGGATTAATTAAAATTGTAAGAGTACGGGAGAATCGAAAGTCATACAGTAAACAGTATCAGGCGCCGAAGGATGAGTATCCAATCAGACAAGAGGAGGCGTGAGATGTAAGAGGAAATCGGCGCAGAAGTACGAAGAAGAAACGAAATGGGGCTAGTGCTGCGCACTTGAAAGAAAACTAGTGAGTGGTACGGTTTATGAACTGCGAAGGCAGAAGCTATCTACCCTCGGCGGCGATCGGATGGGAGAATACGCGTGTGGTAGAATTGCTCGAGGTATGGCATGAGTTGGAGGTGCAAATTTGAGTGGTCAGGAGAAGCTGTGAAAGCATGGTGGCTATAAAAACAGAAAGGCAGTAAATGGATATTACCGACGTGGAGTTGGAATATGTTTTTGATAACTGGAGAGTACAGCGAAAAACCACGTTCTAGAGTGCAGAGGATCATCAAACTAGGGAAGTGGTAAAGAGATAGTAATAATAGAAATACTGTGGGAAGATCAAGTTTAATTTAGGAATTAACTAATTTAAATTAATATAATACGGGTAAATGGCCATGCTTGCTCGGGGAAATTAAATGGGGGTACGCGTGTGTTGTAAATAATGATACGAATTGGAAATGTTAATTGGTAATTGTTTCCATGAGTTGTTATAGTTTGTTTTCCTGCTATTGTTATAGAAGTGTTATATGTATTTCTGTTTAAAGCCGAAGAAGAAGCTAACTTATAACTTTTTATTTGTTTCAAGGATGGATATTTTTAATTTCATAATAGTAGAGAGAAACCCTAAATCCAAATAATTAATTAAACTAAATATTCTTTACATAAATTTCGTCGCAGCAACTCCGTACGCACGGTTCTGTCGGTCCTTCTATACATTTTTTCACGGTGGATAGACCTTGGCGAAAGGATAGGGGATTGCTGAAATAAATAAATAAAATAATATATAGAAGTATAGAATACAAGGTATTTATAAACTTGAAAAAATATATAATAAATAGTTCAGAAGGGAAGAGAAGACATCAGAGTGGCGGGCCACTGTGGGGCTAATAGGTTGAATAAAAAGTTAAAGATAACGCATTAGATGTTTATAATAAATACACAATTCAGTTTAAGGAAAATCCCCGAGACATCCACGCTTCTCCTTGCCAAGCCGCCTGGACTTGTAACTGATCCCAAATAGCAGAAATCCGGGAAAGTAATCGAAACAATGCTCTGTCTTAAGCACTTTACCACGCCATGGAAGTCAGCTTGTACGTGCAGGTCCATGAAAAAAGCAATAAAGTTATTTTCTGGACTTAAGTGCTTTCCCACGGAAGCTTATCGATTAATAGGTGGCAAATTGTTTGGTATGTTAAGTATTCAGTAATGGTACATGGCTTAAAATATGATTAAGAATTGATTGGAAGAGTAACAAATGGAAGTTTTGTGAGTAATAAAGAATTATATCACAATGTCGGTGTCATAATGTGTACACAATTCGGTGTCATAATGTGTACACAATCCGATTAGGAACCGTTAATAAACTGAACAGAACAATATAATTACAATTATAAAATAAAGATCTTGAGTTAACACGATCTCCTAAATTATTTCAGTAGTATCATTTCAGTACCTTTTATACCTTTTGCGGCTCTCACACGCAACCGATACTTATAAATGAGGTCTCTAAAGAAACAGAATTTCACGAAGACGTGACGAATTGCACTATAACTTTAAAAATATGAAGGATTTGTTTATAAACGCATAAAAATATTCTTGTTAAATGCAACTCGCAATACTTGGCCGGATTTTTTAATCTATATCGTTAAATAACTCCTAAAAAGCGTTGTAGGACCTTAAAAACAAAATTTAAAGCCCGAATATCCCAAAGAAACGTTTCTCACACCGTAATCGATTGTATGCAATCTTCTTGAACATTCTATTACATGTTTGCTCGTTCGGCGCTTCCCGATATTACCCCACCTACTCAAAGACGTGCAGAAAGTGCAACTAAATGAGAAATTAAAATAATTACTTGATTTACTATGCTATTGAATTACACGGGTGTACCTCTCGTCTTAGTAACAAAGTTAAATAAGAATAGTTTGCATTGACAAGGGTGTGTTATATTGTTATCAATTACGAGGAGACATATAGAACAAGTGACAGAGGATAAGAGCATCTTGAAGAAAACGGTATATTAGAGGCTTAATATGGAAATGGAAAAAAAGGGAAGAGAGTGGTTACATGCGAGATATCTCGCATGGGTACGCTAGTATCAATAAATTCTAGGAATATCTCTTTCCTGTCCACTTTCTCTCACAAATTGCAGGGAACGCCATATTGTGAACGAAGAGGAAAACCTGTCGCCTTTAATCATTGACTCACATGAGAGTATGCAGATCCCATTCGGACGACAGGCTCATGTTGTCCAGTGCCACCTTCCACGCCGGCCGCGTGTCCTCCGTGGGCTGAGCTGCTTGCTCCGCCGCCGCATGTTTGGTCGTTGCTTCATCCACGGCGCGGTCAGCCACTTCGTCCACCATTTGCTTCGTAGTTTCCACAAATTTCACCACTTGGTCCCTTCCTTGGAACTTTACGCGATCTGTCTCTTGTTCCTCCATGGTGAACGAACCTTTTGGCGATATTGCCTGCAATTTTACGGTTTAAAAAAGCTAGTAGACATCGTGACCCTTTTTCGGAAGAAGAGCGCGATTTAATTTCCTCGCAACTTAATTTGCTTCAAGTCAATTGGCAATATTCAAGTTGTTCATGTTTTTTGATTTTTTAGTTTATGAAAATTGATTTTAAAAAATTGAATCCTTTGGACAACATTATTGCGTAATAATAAAGGGTCCATGAAATCGCGATGTATCTGCTACCAAGCGAGAATTGGTAAATTGTAAGAGGAAAAGACTTATTCCACACAAAAAAGATTTTTAATTGGTTTACCTTAAAATCGCAATTTTCGATTAATTTGAGTTCCAACAGTACTCCAGAAGTGCGACGATGTGTGAGCATTACGTATTTTATAAATCATCGCTCTAACGTGAAAATAACACCTTACCAGAGCCCCAATTTGTTCAACCAGAACCCGAACTGTCCGTTACATCACATACGGATTAGTAATAATAATTCAACTGTAATGTTTTAGATAAATCTTTGTATTATGTAATTCTAAAAGACAGAATAATTTGTGTAATAACTATTGTAATACGTTACTGAGTCAATAACCACAATACCTTTTTTCGCCCTTTCTTATTTTCCTTGAACCATTGAGCCATTCAGAGATAGACTCTTGTTTTGCCCCTGAACTATATGTACCTTCACTCTCTCTCTCTCCCACACTGAATTTAACTAAATAAATAAATGTATTGTACGCAACATTCTGGATTAACACACTAATCTTGCTCTGCGTATTAACAGAGGGACTCAAACAGGTGCGATTAAAGAGCACAGAATACTAATATATATATATATATATATATATATATATATATATATATATATATATACAACTTAATTTTATATAATGTCGAAATTCTGCACGCGTCTGGCCATGTGCTACGGAGTTGGGGTACCTGGAAGTGTTAAACCTTCCAAAGTTGATGAAAAGATCCAAACAGTTGTATATTACACCTAAGAAACATACCTTGGGCCCAAGTATCGTGTTTTATGAGTATAAATTGCACTGTTTTCGAGTTATGCAAGTTATTGTAATGCGTGCTGCAGCATATCATGAGTTGCGGACTGCATTTGCGCCTGCTGATTGCATGAAATCTCGATTTTGGTCTATTTGGGTTCTTGTAAGAAACACTTCACATATAAAATTTACGAAATATTTTCCGTTGCGAGATGTAGAGCTTTTGTAATTTGCGTTAAAATATCCAATCCTCATTTTTAAACCAACTGATGAAACATGTTACATAAAAAATTACAAATATTAACTACAATGAAAAAATCTTGATCACGAAATGTAGACATTTTAATTTGGATTCTTATTAAATTTATTGGGGTCCCTTAAAATCTTGCCATTGTATTGTGGGCTCAGAGACTTCGTTATTTATACCCGTGATACGGATGCTTTTTCATTCCCAAAGTTGGTAAAAATCTCTGACAAGCAATTCACACGCGACAAAAGGTGTTAAGGTACTCAGGCTTCCCAGTTGATATTCATTTTTAGAAAGTCTTTTGAAATTCATTTCACACCAGTATTCTATAGTTATTCATTATTATTCATTATATTATTCATTTCATTTTCAAGTACACTTTCTCCATATAGTATAAAATAGTACTGAATTTGAAACATACCCTGAATAACACCAATTCTCAGTTCTTGATACACCCACTACAAAATTAAAGGTCCTTTACTCAACCATACATTCTGGGACGATCTTGTTATTGGCAATGTTGCGTGTGCGATAATTGAGCGTTCCATCTAGAACTGTTAAATACCCTTATCTCGCATTAGATGTCATCATAATTTGATGTCTTGTTCTTCTTTGATGTGATTTAAATACGTCATTGTGATCCCTCCCAAATATTTCCGTCCATGTCAAATCTGAGCGTAAAATCCAGGTGGCTTGTAATGCCAATTACAGAAATCCATGCGGATTGGGAGAAGATCAAGTGTAGGCGCCATTCGTGTTCCAAGTTATGAAACTTCCTTTTTAATTTTGATCATTAAATGGTCGACTTTCCAACTACTGGTTCCCCGGCAATTGTACAATCAGAAGTTAACAATAAGGATTTTACAATGAAAAATACAATTGGTACAATGAAGAGTAGAAAGTCTTTTCCAAAACACAGAGTAGTACTTTCAGTCACTGACGAAGATTTGGGGGGTTGGCATAATACCCCTCCGAACTTTTTGAAGGAAATACAATATTTAATTTGAAGAGTAATTTAATTTAATATACATAATTACTAGGAAAATAATTGGTGGAATTTGATTATACTCCCTTCTAATATATCATGAAAAAATCCTAGGTGTGCTGCCGTAAGAGGGGCGTGGTGTCGTAAGAGGGTACCATTCCAACACATTTGCAGGGAGGATTTGTTCTTCCCGCATTTGAACACCGTATACTAAACAACTGTCAAACAAAATTCTTTAATTCCCTCCCTAGCAACTAGCATATTCAAATTAGGAAAAACTTCTAAGCATACCAGAAGATTCCAATCTATATTTCCCAAAGATAAATTTAAAGCTCCATAAAGAAAAACTCATGATTTTCCTAAAACATCTTTTTTAGCATTTAATATCGAAAAACGTAATCCATTGGCTTTCATTATCATTTCTTATAAATTACTATTGATATTTTGAGGTCTTCAGTGGAAGTGTCCTCGCTGTGAGAGAGAAAGAGAACATCTCACCGGGAGAAAGTGTACCTATGCAAAACAAAAACATTTTAAAACATTTATAGGCAGAGCAAAACCTTCAAGAATGACCTCGACGTACTGAAGAAAACCAACACACACGCCGTATTTTAATTATTAGTTCGCGGCAACCAGCATCTGCCACTTACCATCCACAGGCGACGGTGTTGGCACCAGAAGTTCTAAAAGACACGTGTTTTCTATTGCCGGACCCTGGTAACGAAAAAGTGGATAAATCTTCTGTGGATCCTCGATGAATTGTGCTTACAGTTGTTCACTTACATTTCTGTATTGGAGGAGAATACTAGCGGCCGGCTGCTTTGATCGGTAGTTTTCCGTGGTTTCTCCGATCAACACCAGGCGAATGCCGGAGCAGTACGCTACCAATCGGGCCACGGACCGCGCGCGATCTGTCCTTCCTCTTCCTTATCCTATCCTCTCCCTTACACATACACTTACACTAACATGCACTACACTACCACATATTCCGGGAGACCAGTCGAGAGCTTGTCCCGGCTGGGGCGGTGCTCCGCTGGTGGGAGAGTCCTGGTTAGGGGGAAACCCCACTAGACGACGGTAGGTCGGCGCCAGATCTCGCCATCCAGCAGGGGAAGATCATCGCCATGTCCCGAGAAAAAACATGCACTACACTAACGGGACTAATGACCAAAGCAGTTGACGCACCCGGAAACACGAAAAATCAATCAATTAATCAATTCTGTATTGGTTCCAGGAAGTGAATGCCGGGGTCGGCATCTAGGCCTTTAGGCAATAATCCTCACCCCTTCAGAGGGCACAGTGCCCCCTTTAGGCTGAACGCCTGGTTCGCCGGCAAGCAGTACTCCGAGGAGTGCCTTCCCACTTTAGTCTGGGTGGGGCCATGCTAGCTCAGGGCTATTAATTTTCCGGACTAGTCCCGGAGACTAATTAAGCGGCACTCCACTCACATGCGCCGGGGAAAAGCCCTACCATAGCTTAGTCACGGGTAAAGCGAAAGATAGAAGCTTGTGGAAACTTCTCGCACATAGTATATATTATTATTTAATAGTTTTTGTTACCCTACTTCGACATTATTACATCTTTCAAGGGTTTTTATGTTACATAGTATATACAATTTTGTTTTAACTACATTTCATCATTCATGTACAATGCTTGAAGATAATAATATTGACAATATAAGACGCACATAGTGAACATAATATATGCAACAATTACATAGAGTCCCACGATCAACAATGGTCAGGAGTATGGTCAATATTAGCAAACAAGATGGACAGTGGCGGATAAAAGAACAGTGGTTAGTGATAGTAGTAAAATCAGTAGTCAGTAAATAATAAATTGACAATAATACTAGTCGAAAATTACATGGACAGTGGTCAATAACAAAACGGTCAGTGAATAAAGTGAACAGGGGTCAATAATATAGACAGTGGACAATTCGCTTTGAATAAACGCTCTCCAGGACTAGCACACCTGAAAGCGGTTACAATTTTGAGCCACCCCATTATTTAAGTGGGAAGTCTTGTCCAACATTGGGATCAATGGCTTTATTATTATTATTATTATTATTATTATTATTATTATTATTATTATTATTATTATTATTATTATTATTATTATTAATTACCCATGAGTATCAGGCTCTGCCACGAATACGAGACCCCAGCGGAGGGCCACCCATCCCGTCTCCTCACTGCACTCACCGCTGCGCTGACGACGCGAGTACAGCCGCGAACTGGATGACGGTCGGGAGTTCCAGATCCCGTTTGGGCTTAAGTGGTGAAGGGTTTTTGCGTAATTTTTGTTTAGAATTCATGCAATTTATAAATAAAATTCTCAAAAACCTCTCCAATTTTCTTCCACGGATAGAACAAGAATGGCGCAGATCTAATTTTCATTGCGCTCTCTGAATTTTCGAAAATTACAACTTTGGAAATAATGCGAGAAAGTATGTAGCACTAGTTCAAAATTGTACATGACCATTTTTAAAGATTTTATTTTTTAATAGATTTTATTTAAGGTAAATATCTTTATCATCAAATGTGTACTTTCATCTTTTTTGCAATTTTCGAAAATACAGAGTTCGCCGTAAATGAGACTAGTGCCACTTCCTTTACCGCTCTTGAATACATACGAGGAGAAAATGTAAATAAAAAAATGGAGCGGCTTATTAGAAGACACGCGTAGCGAATTGGAAGGATTCTCGTGGAGCACAGCTGGCCTTATTAAAGCCACGGGCACATTGAAGTTGACGGCACGGGTATAATATTTAATTATTGTTAAATATAACTGAAGTTTGGGGCATTTTTCGTTCCAGTGCTTTTGGCTTTAATTCAGTCGGAACCTGTCGCTTTGCTTTCGTATTTTACTTATTGTTAGCGATGGTCCGTGGTTGCTGTTGCTGGGGTGGGAGAGCGGGTGTTTTGTGAAATGTACATGTATTGCGGAGAAAGGGAGAGGTGTTTTTGGTGATTGTCTACAAATAGTTCTGTCATGGTTTGGGTAGGTAAACGTTCCGTCTGATAAAGTAAGTGGGGAGATGGTGTTGGTCTTCGTCCTGAGTTCTTTAATCAAGGATCCTATTTTCCTGGGTCGTCGAGTCAGTTCCTTGGTAGTATTACTCCATTTTTGTCTTCCGTATGTTTCTAGTGTTTCGCGGAGTGCTTTTCTGTATTCATAGATGCGTCGGTCTTCTTTAGGGCTATTAAGGCTACACTTTGTACAGCCTTCTATCGCCCACAATTCTCTGAAAGTTCTAAATGTTAGTTCAAAACGAATTTAAGTTTCAAGCCCGCAACTTGTGAGAAAGAGGCAAAGAATTGTAATGAAGCTGAAAGAAAATTTCACTCTACACACGGATGAGACTTCTGCAATATCATTACCAGGGCCCCGATTCTGATGACCTAAAAATTCTTTGAAAATTACTTACAAAATGTCCTAAAAATAAGAGAAAAATTACCTAAAGATAAGGTGAAAATGACCTATTTTTTTTAAAATACTCAAAACTTTGTATGAAAATGTTTATTTATTCAATGAATTTTACAATTTTAAATAAAATTTATTTATTTAAATTATATTTAATATAAATTCTTTATTTTAGAGGAAATGTAATGTTTAGCTCCGATCTTCCAACTGTCAGTTTTGAAAGGTCAAGGAAATTACCGAAGATCTATGTAATTTTGAGAGTTCAAGTAACAGAGTTCACTGCAGTAATGAATTTTGTCATGAACAGATGATACAATAAAACTTTGTTTTAGTGTGTCACTGCAAATTCATCAAACATTCACTAACAAAAACCATGAAAAGGAAATATTTCAATCGCATCTTTGTGATAAACATTCATTTACAAGTTAGCTACTGTGACGGTCCGAACAGACGCGTCACATTGTTTATAATTTATTAGAAAATAACATGGGAGTTTCATAAAAACAGTGAAAATAAACATTTATTTATTTTTATTTATTTATTTTACGTCAAAAAACAGTTAAAAACTGCGTATGACGTGCTATGGGGAAAAGTGAATTGTGTGCACATTTTCAAAATTCTGTGATCCCTACACTAAGTCATGTACTACTTAAATTTTGAATTTTTGAAAGGGAGAAAAAAAACTCCCATGTAATAAAATCTATTTTTAAGGATAAACAAGCAATAAATTTTGAATTTTGAAAGGGAGAAAAAAAACAAAAAAACTCCCATGTAAAAAAATCTATTTTCAAGGGTAAATAAGCAATAAATTTTGAATTTTGAAAGGGAGAAAAAAACAACAAAAAAAACTCCCATGTAATAAAATCTATTTTCAAAGATAAATAAGCAATAAATTTTGGCTCTTATTACTTCCTGCCGCGACAACATGAAAACGATAATTTGAATAATTGCATTTCCCACTGAATTCTAGAAGACGTGCACAGAAAATGAAGTTACATTTATGTCCAGAAGCAAAACAAGGGGCCATCTCAGCATTTGCTCAATGGATCAGGGAAACTGGACGAAAACCTGATCGAGATGGGGGTCATTGACCCGGAGGCTGTAGTACAATACTTGTTACAGGTTGTTTATACTCATTTATAGTCCAAATGGTAAATAATGCATTATGTATTATTGTTAAAATTAATGTTACTTTTCTTGTGATGCTCAGTATAGTCTCTAATTGTATAGAAACAGTTATGCAGCAGAAACGATTTCACTTGTGATTTAAACTTTTCTATTGAATTTAATCGTTTAATGTCATCTGGCAAAGTGTTGTAAAATAATGTACATGTATTGTATGTGAATTTTTTGTAATGAGCTGTTGATACTGTCACCTGATGACTATGATTTCTACGTCGAGTGTTATAGTAATAGACTTCGGCATTTTCTGAAAAATATTCCCGCCCTTGAACAAGTCATTTTTTACAAAAACCACTGATTCGTAAATAAAAAGACACGGTAATGGTAGAATTCCTAGATTAATGAAGAGAGGCTTACATGAATCACGTGGGTGGGATTTGGTTATTATTCGTACAATTCGTTTTTGTAATCTAAAAGTCTGGGAGCTATAAGATGTATTTCCCCAGAATATTATGCCATATCTCAGGCGGGAATGAACATTCGCGAAGTATACACAACGAGCAGTATGAAGGCTGACTGAATTTGCAAGAATTCTGAACGCGTAGCATAATGAACTTAATTTTGTGTTCAATTCATTTAAATGGACGTTCCATTTAAGGTTTGACTGAATTGAGAGACCTAAAAATTTTGTTGCCTTAACATCAGTCAATGGTACACTGTTCATTTTCAATGGAGCACAGAATTGTTTATTTGAAATGGAAAACTGCATTAAAACCGTTTTCTTTTCGTTTACTATTAATTTGTTATTTCGGAACCAATTTGAAACATCTGATGTTGTACTATTTACGGTTTCTTTATTGCAAAGGATGTTCTTATCATCCGCAAAGAGAACCGTTCTTCCGTTTCGAATCGTCGAGGGCATATGAAGATGAATTAAGTTCCACCGTATGAATTAAGAACAGATGAATTAAGTTCCACCATAGCATATTTCGGCACATTTTTAATAATATTCGGAAGCGGAAGATCCAAAACGGACTTTGAAATGTTTGTGGACAATTTAAGGCGTATTTTCGTGATGGTTGGCGTGTCACAAAATAGAAATTCAAAATCTGAATAAATTTAAAAACTTGTAGAAATATTGACGAAGAAGGACAGACGGTCATCTGTTTAAAATGGCGTATAGAGAATCAGTGAAAAACGTATTGAATTAAAGAAAAACCAATGTTAAAGGAACAAAGTAAGAACAGTGAAATTAATTGTGAAACGGGTAGATGACAACAAAAACCACTATGCATTATAGAAAGACAATTACAAGGAATTAGTGAATTTTAATTAGCGAAAATAATCAAAGAAAAGCCGTCTTTTGTTTTAGTGAAACGGGAGATGAAAATTGGTCAGAATGCTAGTGAATGTCGTGGGTAGCGGGTCGCCACGTAGATTCTCATGATAGTCGAATTGTTCCTTTTTTGTAATGTTAATGTAAAATGCAGTGTAGTATAACTTTGTTTTTTTTTAGAATATGTTGACTACGCGAATTTAATTAATTAATGGTAGATGAACAAAAACTTTGGTGAAAGGAGAAAATGGAATTGTGCAGAGCAAGATCGCTGAGTGCATCGAAAGGGAAGTACTTATAAACATTATAATTGATTCTACATTGGAGCTAAAATGGGAAGGCCAAGATATGTGTTTTAGTTTAATTCTTTTAAGACGTGGCCACGCAAAATATTTTGTTGAGTAAAAGAAATATTAACAAATAGAATATTATGGAAATTATTCACGCAAACATTTTATTTAAGTAAAAGAAATTTAACAGATAAAGTACTATAAATTTTATTCACGCAAAATGGTTTTTGAGCAAATAAAATATTAATGCAATAAAATATTATAAATTTGATTCACGCGAGGAAGTAATAAATAATAAGTTAGTGGAGATAGAATGTTACGATTTTGTTTAATAATGAGTATGTCAGAATAAATATTGTTTATTGAATTTCGTTATCGTTAAGTAAATTAATTAATGAAGTTAAATGGAGGTAAATGTATGATGCGTGAATGTAGATATAATTTCAATAGTACGTAAGGAATATTGTCACACTGTTATCTTTTGTTACATTGTGTTCTATTTTATTAGCAAGGAGATCACTGAGGAAAGCGGCAATAAATGACAGAACGCAGATATTTACATGAAAACTGGGTTATTGATGATTTCCTTTCCTTTTTCATATAATAATAATTATCGTTTGATTTCGTGTAGAGGATCAGTCCGCGACCTCACGATCTAATTATAAAATTGTCTATGATGGTACTCCGTAGCGCACATATCAGGGCTAGCATTTAAGATAACAATTATTTAATGGATAGAGTAAAGAAAGAATAGGTTAGAGAGAGCAGGAGGAAATACGGAACCACCACACTACATCTAGAATGCGCCAACGATGACATATCATCAGAATCCGAGCCCTGACATTACACTGTAAGGGTACCACAATTACATGGTAAGAGTAAGTCATCCACATATTTGTAAATAAAGTGGATGTGAAAGTCATTGATTGTCAAAGTTGACTTTCACATCCCCTTTATTTACAAATATGTAGATGACTTACTCTTAGCCATATATAAAAGCAAAGGAGACATTAAATTTATTTAATGCATACCACTAAAAAATAAAATTCACCATAGAATATGAAATAAACCAAAAAATACCCTTTCTAGATACTCTTGTAATTAGATACAATAATGGTACAATTAAAACTGACTAGAATCCCATTAGGTCAGGAAACCCATAAGGTCATACATATATCTGAATTTCAAGTCCCATCACCCACTGAGTCAGAACGTGAATATGACACTTTCTTGAAAACATCCAGCCCTCAATTTGAGCAGTCCAAAATTCCATAAAAAGAATCTCCAAATTATAAAAAACATCCTCATACAAAATTCATTTCCTCACAAATTGGTCAATAATATATTATTCAATAGCAAATACAAAGATAACAGCATTCATAATAAAGCAAACAACAGTAAATAATCAAACAATAAAGAGTTCAGGTACCTACATCAAAGGTTTTTCGGAACCACTAGGCAAAACATTGGACAACAACAACACTAAAATCACTTTCAAAAACCAGAATAATCTTGATAGATTGGTATTCAATATTACTAAACAGAAAATATAAAAAATGGAGCAAATAAAATATATTACAGTATTCCTTGCAGTGTCTGTGATCACATATACATTGGACAGACTAAACAAAAAATTTGAAAAAAGAATTGCACAACACAAAATGATATCAAAAATCCCACCATTGAGTGCTCTAGCTAAACATGCTATAAAAGAAAAAACATTCATTTCATTTTGATAGTACTTCCATTCTTGATAAAGAACATCATCTCAAAAAGAGAATTACCAAAGAAATGCTGTATATCCAAAATGCAGCAAGAGAACATGCAATCTTAAAACTGACATTGAAGGATTGAGCAGTATCTACGCTAATATCATCTACAAAAAACAGCCTTGCCTCATAATTTAAATTGTTCCCTCTTATACTGCATAAGTTTATTGTTTAATTGAGTGATACATATTCGCTATTCTAAATATGACACATTGTTATCTGTTATAAAGCTTACAAAAATTCTGTAATAACTAATTAAAATAGCTTATTCTGATAAGTTAGTGTG
The DNA here is from genome assembly GCA_011170035.1 of Teleogryllus occipitalis. NCBI lineage: Eukaryota > Metazoa > Arthropoda > Insecta > Orthoptera > Gryllidae > Teleogryllus > Teleogryllus occipitalis. The sequence continues at coordinate 28,441 of BLKR01004310.1, forward strand.
TATTTTGATTGACACATATTATATTAAAAAATAATACATGTTTGGCAACTGTTCTACTATTACCATACTAATTCAGCTCGTGAATAACACACTTTCTATTATCAAATCCATACAGGAAATTCTTTTGCACATAATTACTGGTAAATTATTTGGTTTTGTTTTTTTGTGTTTTTCTGAATGCAAATTGTATTTTTCGGTGCGTACTAAGTATGTTGTATGTGTAAATAGACAAATGTGTATGTTCATGTTTGACAAGTTGGCAACACTATTGTAGGCTAACATGTGCAAAATATCTATCACAGTTGAATCCAATATGATTTATGAGAGATGGAACTACGTAAACAACAGGGACATGTAGAATGTACGATGTACATTATTGATTTTAGCTCTAATGAAATGGTTCACTATACATGTTCCTGTATATAAGTTTTTTATCTGTTCTGTAGCCCTGATGAAGGCCAAATATATGGCCGAAACATCGGCAATGTAAAGTGTCTGTTTTCTTTCCTGTGACCCAAACTCAAGAACCATTATACATACATACAAAAAAGAATATTGAGAACAATGACAAACACTCGCAAACATGAGTCCTGCAAACCACTTTTCAAAAAAATACAAATCCTATCACTCCCGTGCATATTGTAACGTATTGTATTAACAAGCAGGAAAACCGGCGCCTTGTGGGCACCGCGTTGCAGGATTAGGGTGCCAGAGAATACTGGGTGGAGAAAGGAAGTACAAAGGCGGTAGCTAGGGGCGGAGGCACCCCGAGTTATTTTGAGAACTTCCAGGAATCCACGGGAAGGGATGCCTAAAATGCGTGGCGGCGCGACAATCACGTGGCATGAAGTGCCCCGCGAAAGCGAGATGACGTTGCGTGTCACGTGGTCTGGGATATATATATATATATATATATATATATATATATATATATATATATATATATATATAAATAAGCAAGAGCGCAAAGTGCGGGGGTGGGTTTTTGAGCTGAGTGAAAACCTCGTGCGAACGCACAAAACTTGTGCCGAGGGCGGTGCGGAGACGAGCTAAGCTCGTAGGGCAACCCATGTGTTGGGACGCCACTGTGGAACATTTTTTCCACGGGTGACTGCGGTCGCCGGGGCTCTACGCTGTGCGCGTAAGCTCGCTGAGGAGTGGCGGGGGCCACGAGTCAGGCAGATTTGCATCTTTTAAAGATTGCTCCTGCGATCGGGGTATAGTGTCTATCAGAGCTGTACATAACCGATCAAGCTATTTATTTGTAAATTCTTATTAATAGATATGTAAATATCTGAAGCTCGTGTCTGTGATTGCTGTTGTGTTCCCACGACGTCACAATATACATATTTGAAATATTCATCTTCGCAAAGCTAATGGAAATCGCTAATGGAAAACAAGGACTCTGTTACTCTAAACATTGAAGTTCATTACTACTATACTAGACAAAAAATCTGCATGTCCCACACCGTGAAACTTAATTCTTTAAAAAAAGTACTCTTTTTGAAGGCATCACACTATCTAACTAATTCCTAAGTGAATCTGACATCTTAAACTCAATACACACATTCAAAACAAAAAACAAAAAACAAAAAAAAAAAAAAACAACAACTAAAAGCTTTCCAGTTAAACCATACATTCTACAGTACAAAAGAATACATACATCATAAACACGTATCAACATCAATACAAACTAGTACTACTAATCTTTGCATATTCTGTTGCATGATTTGAAGCCCCCCAAGCTGTTTGTTGGACACAGAGGATGCACCCAGCCCAAGCATCAATCTCATGAACACAATTTTTTCTCTTTCTTTATTATTGTTTTTCAACTGTAGTTTTACCCTACCATTTACAAAATTAATTAGTATTTAGTATGAAAATTGAATTGAATTTTCTGTATAGTATTTAATATTTAGAAATACCTATATTGCACATTGTATGATTATATACATGTCCTCACTTGTCATACATGGCTTATGCTGTATTTAAGTGACAAATATTATAATTATTATTGTTGTTATTATTATTATTATTATTATTATTATTATTATTATTATTATTATTATTATTACATTATACCTTATATACCATTATACATTACAAAAGGTCACGAATCATGGAATAATATGAATTATTAGTTAAAACAATTAATTATAACAGTTATGATGCATGTTTTTAAAAGAATGCTTCGGGAGTCTGTTTCAATGATTTGTAATAAGGTGATGGTGACTTGGCTCTGGCTGCATATAAAATTTCCGCTAATACTGTGTCGCAAATTGGTGCATGAAGCTCAGTGGCTGAAGCCGGACAGGCAGCCATCTAAAGCTAGCAGTGCCAAAAATTCAATCTCAACCAAACTATTTCCATAATTATGTGCTAATTACATACTATATTCCCAAATTTTAGCCTCTTTTGTATTTCCCAAAATCGTGGGCGCTGTTAGCTTTAGACTAAAGCTAGCAGCGCCCACTCAGAAAATCCATCTAAAAATAGATTCAAAAATCTGAAACCCTACTCAAAATGTAAGAATAATTTGGGCTCTAAGAAAAAATACTCCCGAAATATATATTCCGAAATTCAGGGCTGTACAAAGAGAAACAATTAACACTGGTTCTTATGGGCGATTAAACGCAAATATCAAAAAATCTTAAACCCTACGCAAAATGTAAGAATAATTATGGGCTCTTGGAAAAAATTACTCCCGCAATTATATTCCGAAATTCAGGGCTGTACAATAAGAAACAATTAACATTGATTATTACGGGAGAACACAAAAATTAAAAAAAACACAGAAAAAATCTGAAATCCTACCCAAAATGTAAGAATAATTTTGGGCTTAGAAAAAATTACTCTCGCATTTATATTTCAAAATTCAGGTCTGTACAAAGAGAAACAATTAACGTTGGTTCTTACGGGACGTCTGCAAAACTAGCACTCCCATTTTCGAAAAACTGAAATATTCTTGCGCTATAATTTTGGGCTAAGTACAGCCCACTCCGAAAATGTTGGGCTACCTCCCAATACCCCGAAATTAATGTATCAAACTGAGGATGGTAAAGCTAGCATCCCCAATTACTCTAAATTAAAAATTTTTTGTACGGTCGAAAAAGTGAATTTTGGGCTCCCGAGCGCCACTTTTCAACATTTCGAAACTCGCCCCTAAATAAGAAAACAAAAAATCAAAATCACCCCAATTTCTGAAAACTCAAAAAATCTTTAGCCATAAATTTGGGCTAATTTTGAGCTCTTCAGTGACACCAAGAAAATTATTTTTAAATCCCACAACACACCGAAAATAAGTTTTCAAAAAAGGGGATGGTAAAGTTAGCACGTCTACTTAATAAAAAATCAAAATATTTTGCATTCTCCAAATAATTGAATTTTTGGCTTCTCTTGGCTATTATTCAAAATTTCGAAACTCACCCCTAATTTAGAAAACAGGAAGCAACTCAACAGGCTCAACATTAAAAACAATAATTTTTCAAAACTCAATTTTTTTTGCCCAATAATTTTGGATTAACTTTTGGCTCCTTAGTGACACCAAAAGAATTTGTTCTATTACCCCACAACCTCCCACAATTATGGTTTCAAAAATTGGAAATGGTAGAGTATGCACCCGCTCTTACTAAAAATGCGGAAACTCTTGAACAGTAAATACGTACGAATTTTTGTCACTTTTCAAAATTTCGAAACCCACCTCTAACTACCAGAATAAGAAAATGAGAACCACCCCAATATTTCAAAACTAAAAAAATTATGCGCCATAATTTTGAGTCTTAAATGACACCAATTTTTTTTTTCTGTTACATCCCAACATCCCGCCAACAATTATTTGCGGCTCGCATTTTATTTGCCAATATGTTCACAATTGCCAATAAATTCCTTATTTCCATACGTTCTGTGTTTTTGAGTTTATTTACTGAGACGCACGAAAGTGGTCAAAAGGTCTAAATATCGTTCGCACGAGAATCTTCCATTTTTTTAAAAGAATGGACAAAAATTATTTTTGGGCAATGCCATTGTATGTTGTTCAGACAGTATTCGCTTACTTGAAGAAAAAGTCATGAAGTTTAGCTTTAATCTCAACGCAAATTCTGAAGATCGGAAAAAAATTGGGATTCTTTTCATTAGTGTATACCAGTTTTCATAAATTCAAGGCTAGACCAAAATTAGTTCAAGGCCCATTTTTTGTTAATATGTGTACAATTCCCAATAAATACCTAATTTTCGAACGTCCAGTATTTTTGAATATACATAAAATGCAATAAAAAGTGATCAAAAAGTCTAATATCGTTCGAACGGGAAATCTCTCCGCTTTAAAAAAAAAACAAAAAAACTTTGGGATGGTTTGAATAGAGTATATTATTTTTTTAAAGATCGACACTTGCGAAAAATTATTTTAGGGTCGCATATCATTTTCCAGCATGTGTACGATTGTCAATAAACTCTTTATTTCCCTACATTCTATATTTTTGAGTTTACTTACTGCGTAATGATAAAGTGGTCAAAAAGTCTAATATTGTTCGTAATGGAATTTCCGGGAATTTTTGGGAAAGAAAAAGAGAAGCCCAAAATTATTATCGGTCACTATCGTATTCCCTTGGGTGTGTTTTAGACAATATTCGATTGTTGGATGAGAATTTCATGTAGTTTAGGATTTATCACAACAAAAAAATTGAAGATCGAAAAAAAATTCGGAATAATTTTTTTTATTAGCATATATTTTTTCCAATAAGAACGAGAGTAGCCCAAAATTATTTGAAAATTGCATTTCATTTACTAACATGTGTACAATTTACGATAAATTTCTTATTTCTATATGTTCAGTAATTTTGAATTTTTTACTGAGAAAAGGGAGAGTGGTCAAAAGTCTAATATCGTTCGCACTGGACTTTTCCAATTTCTGTACGGAAAGGACGAAAGCCCAAAACTATTTTTGGGCATTGTCGCACTCCTTTGTATGTGTTTTATACAATATTCTATTGCTGGAGGAGAAAGTCGTATAGTTTAGGTTTTATTACAACGCAAATATTGAAGAAAGGCAAAACTTTTGGTACGATTTGATTAGCATATTTTTAAAAAAAAATAACAATGATACCAGCCCAAAGTTATTTGAGGATAGCATTTCATTCATCAACATGTGTACAATTTCTAATAATTCCTTAATTTCATACTTCTGTGTTTTTGAGTTTTCTTGCTGAGTAATGATAAAGTGGTCAAAAAGTATAAAATTGTTCTTTGGAGAATCTCCCTTTTTTCGAAATAAAGTCAGAAGCCCAAAATTATTTTTTGGTATTGTGGAACTCCTTTGTATGTGTTTTAGACAATATCCAAGTGCTGGAAGAGAAAGTCTTGTACTTAAGGTTTTATAACAACGCAAATATTGAAAATTGGGAAAAATTTGGTACGGTTTATTAGTTGTTTTTTTTTTTAAATCGGAATGATACTAGCCCAAAATTATTTGAGGGTAGGATTTCATTTGTCAACATGTATACAAATGCCAATACTTTGGAATGATATACTGGTCAAAAGGTCTAAATCGTTCGCACGAGAATTTTCCATCTTTTGAAAGAAAAAAATGAGGGAAGCCCAAAATCATTTTTGGGCATTGTCGAACTCGCTTGTATGTGTTTTAGACAATATTCGATTGCTGGAAGAGAAATTCTTGTAGTTAAGGTTTTATAACAACGCAAATATTGAAGATCGGAAAAAATTTGGGATAATATTTATTGGTTTATATTTTTTTCAAATTGTACGAGATTAGCCCAAAATTATTTGAGGGTCACATTTTATTTCCCAATATGTGTACAATTTCCCATAAATTCTTTATTTCTATGCGTTCAGTAACTTTGAGTTAATTTACTGAGTAATGGAGAATGGTTAAAAGGTATTATATTGTTTGCACGGGAATTTTCTGTTTTTTGGAAACAAAGGAGAGGATCCCAAAATTATTTTTCGGCATTTTCGAACACCCTTGTATGAGTTTTAGACTTCATTCTATTGGTGGAAGAGAAAGTCGTGTTGTTTAGATTTTAAGAAGACGCAAATATTGAAGATTGGAAAAAAGTTGGAATTATTTTCATTAGCTTATAGTATATACAGCCCTGAATTTTGGAATATAAATGCGGGAGTAATTTTTTTTTCAAGAGCCCATAATTATTCTTACATTTTGAGTAAGGTTTCAGATTTTTTCTGTTTTTTTTTAATTGTTTTTTTTATTTTTGTGTTTATTTATTTATTTATTTATTTATTTACGTCAAAAAACAGTTAAAAACTGCGTATGACGGGCTATGGGGAAAAGTGAATTTTGTGCACATTTTCAAAATTCTGTGATCCCTACACTAAATCATATACTACTTAAGTTTTGAATTTTGAAAGGGAGAAAAAAAAAACAAAAAAACTCCCACATTATTTATTCGCCCATACGAACCAATGTTAATTGTTTCTCTTTGTACAGTCCTGAATTTTGGAATATAAATGTGGGAGTTTTTTTTTCTCTAGAGCTCATAATTATTCTTACATTTTGGCTAGGGTTTCAGATTTTTGAATTGATTTTTAGATGGACAATCTGAGTGGGCGCTGCTAGCTTTAGTTGGCTCGGACAGGCTGCGCAACAGCACACCAGACATCCACCATGCACACGCATGTCGATAAGTCGATCGATTAGTATACTCTCTGAAGTCGATCACAGTCGATGTTGTCGGGTTGTTACGGAGGTGGAGTGCTGTCTACTAGCGTGGTCGTAGGCTGGTCGTAGGTTAACACCATCAGATTGAACAGTATGGTATTAATAAAGTGTAATTTGTAGATCTTGAAATGATTATTGTAGTTCGTTTCGTTGAATAAAATGGAAAAGAAGGTTGATATCGAGGAAATGTTCGAGGAAGGGGGAAAGGAGTTCGATATTCTAATGTCTCAGCTCTCTGATGAGAGTTCAGGTACATAACCTCATACCAAGATAACCTGAGTGTAGCTTTGAGGACTTCGTGATGTGAAATACACTAGATATTTAAAATGATAACTACATATAATTTATGTTTTCAGACGATGAATTACCATGCGTCTCTTCAGAAGTAAAGAAAACACAGAGTAAAGACAAGATGATATGTGCAGTTGATGTGTTCTCTAATAAAGTAGAGGGCCGCAGAGGAGAAGAAATTTCCTTTGATGATACATATGTTGATTTGCTTGCTAAGAAGGAACCAAAACCTGTGAAGAGTAAAAAGAATGATGAGCTTGTTAATTGTGCAATGAAGAAAAGTGCAATTGGTCCAGATTTTGAAACATTGGAATCTGTTCCACCTTTTGAAATAAGTAGAAGGAAAATGCTTCAAGAAAAGCGGGTAAAAATGTCATTTTCAATAATTAACTTGACAAACACGTGTGTCATTGTAACGTCAACACAATTTCTAATTTAATTGGCTATTTTCCACAAAAGAAATACTATTATGTAGATATATTTAAACTCGTATCAAATAAAATATACATAAGAATATTTAAGCCAATTTAGATAGTTGAAAAATTTGGTACATCATAAATTCAATAAGAATGATCTAGAATGGAAGCAAGATTTCTCCAACTTTGTCATAAGATGTATTAAAGAATTTTGTCAGTACTACATTTCCTGTCATATTACCTATTTGGTATATTTTTCTTTAAAACTGTTCTCTTGTTAGCATATCCAGTTGTAAGTTTTGCATACATTACCAAAAAGCTTACAAGTAAAAAATAAACTTACTAACTTCACTCCTAAAACTTAACTCCACTCCTAAAATCACAGATGCAGTGTTAATGTTTGGAGATATAACTTACTAACATTTTTATTATATTATTTTGGTTATTCTTAAATTTTCGTTCTTTCACAGTTCACATACACACACAATACCGAAGCATGGCAACATTGGGATTTTTGAAATTACAAGAGTTTACTAACATATCATGAAATAACACCACTGTTTCTTCAAATAAAAATACGATTTCAACGGTTTCAAAATCTCACGTTCTCCCCATGAACCTCCTGACTAGTGAACATGCACTGCTGGCAATCAACCTATGGAGGCCAATGATAATACTTTTATCTGCATGTAGGTCATCCAACAATCTTCTGAGAGATTTTGGTATGATGCCAGTTGTTCACAGTACAATTGAAACAGTTTTCACTTCTGAAACACACTATTATTCTTTCACAGCAAATGCTAGCTCTCTGTATTTGACACTTTGCTGCTGACATTGATGACTGCAAAATCAATAAATCAAACTCTTTTGGAAGATTTGTTCCAGAGGTTAACATTAGGTCTAATGTGCTGAATTGTTATGTTAGTCAGAATACTGCAGACATAGTTAATTTACAGGTTTGATTTTGCAAGCACTGCTTCTGAATGATGCTGATAGTTTGATGTTCCTGAGATAGCCCATATTTCTTAGAAAGTTTGGCATGGATGATCTGGCTCACCTGTTTACATTCTGTGGAAGCTAAAGAACTACAATCCGAGATAATATGCTGAATGGTTTTATCCACAACCACACATGACAATCATCACGATAAAGTCATCACATGACAAGATCACGACAATCAAATAATAAAGATATGAAAAATTAATGTGAATCATACTTCAAAAAAACAGAAAAAATGTTCAATTTGCAATTCAACAATTATAAATGTGAAAAATATTGATGATAATGACAGGAAGTGGTACTAGTATGGGGGGTTAGTTTGTTTTTCTCATAAATTCTACTGTGGAAATTAAAGCGACCATATTACGTAATGAAAAACCTTTCTTTTATAAGTTATTAGTACATGTTACATGTATTTGTACAAAGTAGCATAAGTACATAGTATATGTACTTATTATCATTAACAAAAATGAAGTCCTTGATGCATGATTGCCTTAGCATTGATTTCCTTGTTCTCTCCATGAATTGTTGGTGACCTGCAGACTATCTGTTTATACATGATAGATTTTATTTAGAAGCACATTGAAATAGAAATTCAGTAAAGGATATTACAGAATTGGGTTCTAATCTGTTATCTGTGCAAGTGAATTGACTTTTACTTTGTCTTTTTTTTTTTAATATTATTATTATTTTTTTATTTATTTATTTATTTATTTTTTTTAGAAAAAACGAGAGAGTACAAAGGGAGAAAACTGGTTCAACATGCCTGCTGCTGAAATTACTGACGAAAAGAAGCATGATTTGGAAGTCCTTAAGATGAGATCAGTTTTAGATCCTAAACAGTTTTACAAGAAAAATGTTATGAATAAAACCCCAAAGTATTTTCATGTAAGTATATGCTCAAGTTTTTTTATAAACAACAGTTGTTTTGTTTTAAAACAATACCAGAATTTTCTGTTCTTTTTGTAGGTGGGAACTGTTATAGAATCTCCAGCTGACTTTTATAGCAGTCGCGTTCCCAAGAAACAGAGGAAGAAGACATTGGTTGATGAATTGTTGGCAGATGCAGAATTTCAACGATACAATAAGCAACGATACAAAGAAATTATCGAACAACGTAGGAAGACAGACTTTAAGGCTCATCGTCTAGCAAGTCGCCTTAAACGAAAAAGAAAAGAGAAAAAACAAAAGTCAAAGCAGAAGTCCTGAGTTACTTAATGCAAATTTTGTAAAATATCAAATTGAATAAATTATATTGAAAACTTACTTTTTAACTTCAGCTGTTTTCATGGATTGTGTGTATTTTGAATTTTATAATAAATTATACCATAAGTTGTGAGTTTTATAAATGTATGACCTATATAACAGCAGGTAAATCACCTGAGAAGCTCAGAACCAGTGGCACCTATTTCAGAAGCTAAGAGAATTGTTCTGGAAGTATGGTTTAAGCTTATTTAATGACCAAATAAACCGACACACATTGTATCTTTGAATTTCCAACTTGATTGCACAATGATCTCAGTGGATTTTGACATCTTAGATTTCTGATTGAAGCATATTTCAATCAAACATCTATTTCACTGCAACGCCCAATCGCATCAGGGTGCAGTCCCTGCTTCTCCATGACATTCAACCACTGGCAGACCCTTTCTCCCACCACGCACAGTGGACAGGGCATTGCAGCAGTGTGTTTCTCCCTGAGGAAGGTCAAAACGTTGGCATGTGTGTCTGGGATTGCAGCGTCTCCCAGTCAGCCAAGTAGATAATGTTTCAATCGGCCTTAATTCATTTTTGAAATAAACTGAAAATCATGATTTTTCGTTGTTTTGTACAGAATACTATAATTTCTCAGTGTGTGTATCATAAATATTCCCAAAGGTAGATTATTAGGTACATTTCTGATCAGTACAGGCCTGAACTTATGTACATTTCTTTTCTATCTACTGTCTCATTGCTCAATTTTCCAGTTGAAGCATATGTGATTGCATTGAATATGGTTAAATCATGTAACATCCACATTTAATGTGCATGAGTAATTTTAGTGATAATTCAAAACTATCTTGAAGATGCCACCGAGGCAAAGAAGGAAGATTTAAGTACAGATTTGTACAAAATTATTTAAATTCTCATATTCATAAATTAACTTGTAGATGACAAAAGAAATAACAATTTTGCAAGTATCATCCAAACAAATAAGGCAAAATGGTTGGCGTTTAAAAAATTAGTGCTACAACAGCACATACTTTCACATTATTTCTAACTTTGCTAGTTTTGAAAATTCAGAAAGTTCAACGAAAATAAAACCTGTGCCATTCTTATAAGCAATCCTTGTTCAATTTGTGGAAACATTTTGAGCAGTTTTTGAGAAAATGTTTTTTTATAACTCCTGAGTTATGTATACTCTGTAAACTTCAAAGTTACTTTTACATTTCATCATTTGCTAAATGTTACGAATGATATAAATTGCATAAATTTCAAACAGAAAACAACTCATTTTTTCCAAAAAACTCATCTTCAATTTTGTAATTTTTAAATATTAAAATTTTACAAAAATAAGTTTACTAGAAATGAGTCTTCTTATCGAGAAAAAAAAATAATTAAATTGCCTACATTTATTTATTTTCAATGTAACGGACCATTTGTCCAAATGAGTAAATGAAGAACTGGTAACTCAAACTATATGTCAATTACTCAAAGTACATTCATGTAGTTCTTATTATTACACACACACGTGATTATAGAAAACAAAAGACTTGAACACTATAACGAAAATTACAGGAATAAAAGAAGATACTAATTTCAAGTTCAACTCACATTAGGCAGTGATATAAAAAATAAACAAAACAAAAGAATGAAAATTACAAGAACATTGAGAAAATAAAGAGAATCATAGCAAATATTGTAATGATTTACACGATCCCCGATAGTATGCGTTTGGATAATAAACAATTTGAAAACATTTACAGCAAAGGCGCCATAATAAAAAAACCGATTGGGGAAGAAAATAAAGTGAACCCGATACTTGTGCAAGTTTTGACCATAGACATTAGATCCGGCTTTAATTTAGGAACATTTTAAAAGTTATCCCAGTAAAATCGCGTCAGGCAATAAGAAGTAATTGAAAATTTTGTATTTCGTATATTTGTGTTAAGGAGAATATTAATGGAGTCCATTGTTGGAGCGATGAAACGCTTATAAAGAAGAGGGTTTTTCGAATAATACAAGAGAACGCGATAAGATATCAAATTCAGACTTTCGGGGGGGAAAAGAAGAAAATTAGCGGCATCATGCAAAATTTATCCCATTTAAATATCTTGACGGGAAGTATCAAAATTTTAATAAAACAAATAAATTAATCCCATCTCGATCAGGTTTTTCGTCCAGTTTCCCTGATCCATTGAGCAAATGCTGAGATGGCCCCTTGTTTTGCTTCTGGACATAAATGTAACTTCATTTTCTGTGCACGTCTTCTAGAATTCACTGGGAAATACAATTATTCAAATTATCGTTTCCATGTTGTCGCGGCAGGAAGTAATAAGAGCCAAAATTTATTGCTTATTTATCTTTGAAAATAGATTTTATTACATGGGAGTCTTTTTTGTTGTTTTTTTTCTCTCTTTCAAAATTCAAAATTTATTGCTTATTTACCCTTGAAAATAGATTTTTTTACATGGGAGTTTTTTGTTTTTTTTCTCCCTTTCAAAATTCAAAATTTATTGCTTGTTTATCCTTGAAAATAGATTTTATTACATGGGAGTTTTTCTCCTTTTTTTTCTCCCTTTCAAAAATTCAAAATTTAAGTAGTATATGACTTAGTGTAGGGATCACAGAATTTTGAAAATGTGCACACAATTCACTTTTCCCCATAGCACGTCATACGCAGTTTTAACTGTTTTTTTGACATAAAATAAAATAAATAAATTAATTCAAGCAAAAGTTTAGCAAGAAGAAGCGATTAGCGAACAATTGCAGTGCGTTCCGTTTCACATCCAAAAACGGAAAATAGGGAAAATAAAAGGAATTTGACCAAAGGAAAACAAGAGGAAAACATCGAATTTTAGGAAATTGCCGGAAGAATTTTATTAAAACAAAAACGGAAATGAAGTGTTTCGGGAAACGTTAAAAATTAAATATTTTGTGAGAACCAAAGTGACGCGATCGTCAGTTATCAAGCGATCGGGAAAAGTGTTGAAGCAAAAATAACAATGCTAAGTTGGAAAAATTTTACCAGAACGTGCCTAGACTTGGTGGAGGCAAGACGTGTATTCGCGTAGGCGATGTTTGGAAATTTTTTTAAAGTGCGGAAGTAATGGACAGAATTTGCAATAGTAACTGGGAATACTTCATGTAAATTATTTAACATTTCGTGAAAAAGAATTTCATTAAAAAAAAGTTTTCGGAATTACTGTGAAATTCGGCAACGCCCGTTGGACTCGCGAGAGCAAACGATAATGAGCGTGGCCGTATGAGAAATTTTGCAACGGTGGGGAGCGCGACGTTGCATTTACGATTAGTGGCGCGGAATTCAATTCGGGACTCAGAGATTTTCAAATAACTTGGAATATTATAAAAAAGGTGGCAGCGTGAATTCCGACATGTTACGTGAACAGTGATGCGTACGCGAGTGTGTTCCGGAACTGGTGGCGACAACGGGAGGCGCTGTTGTGCGTGGATAATCGCACAAAACACCCGGATTCTTCGCGGAAGCAGCATCATACGTGAGCAAAAGTATTTTGACATTGTTTTTTTTACGAAGTGAAGAACGCTCTGTCGAAGATCAAGTTATGTGATTAATAGATTTTTAATACGTAAATTTCGACAGAATGCATTCTGGGGTTTTAATCATATGTGTGAATGGCATTTGTTTTTGTTTGTTGTAAATAATCTGTGTGAATGAGAAAGTATATGTCCATGTTTCGTGTATTGTGGGAAGAGAATTATCTATTTGTTGTTGTTTCTTTTGTTGCTGGGTTATGTCAATGTGTGCCGTCAGAGGCACCAGTGCTATTACAGCACTAGATGTTGTGAATTGAAGGAAAATACGAGAAAAGAGGGAATTTGAATAAATTTCATGGCCACCTTTGGGGTCATGATTTGTAAAATCAATATGTGTTCGTAGTCATTCACGTAGCACTAGAACTGATCCACGCACGTGAGCGCAGTACCTTGCTCGCGTCTGTACAGACGCACCGCACACCACGCCCAGGTGAGTCAAAAGGCCAGGTAAGCTAGCAGACGGGCAATTGTGAGTAGGAGAACGGGAAGATTATTATATGTGGCAACCCAACGCGAGGCTAGTGTTTGTTTGTTTGTTTGTTTATAAGAAGGGCTAGAGCAGGGCAATCTATTACAAGTAGCAGTTTAACGTGCCGGGCTTGTAGAAAGTATTACAAGTGGCCGCACAACGGTGGGCTCGGGCTAGGCCGGTGTACGGACACGCCGCCGCCGGCACCCGTTACAAGTGGCGCCGCAACGTGGTGGGCTGTGGTTGAGCAGGTACTCAAGCAACGTGTGGATCAGTGGTAATAACGCGGTAATTGTTATCAGTGTCAGTCGCTATGGAAACGAGAAGCGGTAAATTGGTCAGTGTACGAGACGCGTCGGACTCCGAAACTATTTCTGTTCGAGAGGGGGACGACGAATATCAACACTTAGACGAATTAGAGGTAGAAGGGGAGGGCAACATTGTCATTAATGTGCAGGGGGCAGTAATGAGCCAGGCAGCAGTAATGGAAGTTCCAGCGGAGGAACAGAGGACGCCGGAACCTACGATGGCAATGTTGTTTCAATTCATGCATGAAATGCAGGTCAAAATAGAAGAACGTAGCTCCCAAATAGAGAATAACTTACAGGGAATGAAAGCCGATAACATTCGAGTATCTAGGGAGAATTTGCAAGAGATGGGCAGTAATTTGCAAGAGATGCAGGCCAAGATAGAAGAACGTAGCGCTAGGATGGAAAGTAACGTTCAGAATAAATTTGAGGAGGTGGCCGAGCAGAACCGAGCAATAAATTCCACGTTAAGTAAGTTGCAGTGTGAATTACAGTCGGCAGTTTCGAGTATTCGCGAAGAAGTTAACGCATTTAAAGCCGAATCAGCTGCGCGGTTGTCGCAATTAGAAACGAACGCGAAAAATATAGAAGAGAAACTCGAAACGCGTTGCGTGGTGCAAGAGGTAATTAACCAACAGATTAGTTCCGAAGTGGGGGAGGTAAGGTCGACAGTGGGCACCTTGCAACAATCGGTGCACTCGCAAGAAGCGCGTTTAGTTGACGTCGCCAAGGACGTTCAAAAATGCAGGGAAACATCACTGCGACAGGACGCTCGGATTGGGAAAATTGAGGAATCGGTCTGCGGGATGGACGAAATATTCGATCGACAATCCAGGCCGAAATCGACAATTTAAAATCGGTAGGCGCAGGGCCGACAGCCGAAATCGACGAAGCAATTCTCCGCAAGATCGAGGAACTTGAACAACAGGTGTTCACCGCGCGTAGGGTAAATGGCAACGGTGGTATGATGGGGCATCCCACGTTACCCAATTATTTACGATTCCATGGCGAAAGCAAGGAGCAGCCGTATTCGTTCCTAACCGCGCTGGAGAATTACTTCAGTGTAAATAATATACCGGATGGGATGAAACTAAGATTCGTCGAAGAGGCGTTAAGTTCCAAGGCGCAGTATTGGTGGCAAGCTTTGACGCCGACGCCACGTACATACGGGGAATGGCGCGCTAAATTTCTGGAAAGATATTGGAATCAGCACCACAAATTCGAGCTGAAGTATAGGTTGATGTCAGAGCGCTATAGGAAGGGAAGTTCGGAAAGCATGAGTGACTTTGTCACGCGTAAAGTAAGCGCATTTAAGGTGTGCAGCGAGGACTTCAACCCGGCCGAAATTATCCGAATTCTAATCCGACAGATGCCGAACGGTATTCGAAACCTATTGTGGAACAACATGCCAGATACCATCGACGCGCTGATCGAGCGGGTGAGCAGATTCGACCAGGCGAACGACGGAAATGAGCAAGACGCGCAGGAGGGACGCGGTCAAAGTTCCAGCAACGGGAATAGGAATAATCGGTATTCTGGGGGAGGATATCGGCAGGAGAATGTATGCGCAATTGAAGTCCGTGGTGGTGATAAATCCAGTAGGCAAGCACAATCGCGTAATGGACAGGCACAAAACAAACCGAAGCCGAAAGAGGATAATAGGCAACGTTCGGGGGATGAACGAATAGTGCGAGAAGAAAGAAGTCAGGTAATTGAAGTAGGCGCGACACCAGATAGGTGGGAGAAGAAAGAGGGAAGACCGGAAAACTAGAAACGTTTGGGACGAACAGGTGGCTCAACCCAAACGAGGAAGATAGCGACGATACCGTGACAGTGATAGCTGCAGCAACGATCATCGTTGAAGGGGATGAAATGCTCCGGGAAGAAGTAAGTGAAGGGGTGAAACCTAGCCAATGTCTAGTGTTGCGAGGTGTATGCTACGGGAGGGAAGTACGAGCGCTGGTAGACTCAGGCAGTAGTGTGAGTGCAGTGTCGGAAGAGTTCGGTAATAAAGTACTGAAGGAAGGGCGCATGTTAGTTGAATTGCCGACGCGGAAGCTACAGGTCATGATGGCAAACCAAAAAGCGGCGAATACCACCGGGAAACAAGTCTGGTTAGAGATTGATGTCGGAGGGGTGACCATTGAGGTAGCAGCAGTCGTCATTCGAGGGCTGATCCGTGACGTCATCGTTGGGATGGACGCATTGGGGGCTTACCAAGCCGTCGTCGACGTAGGTGCTAGAAAAGTGACGCTACGATCGAGAGGTTTTATTGGAAGCAGTCCAGTGGTCGCTGAACTTGATGAGGCGGAGGTCGCAGGGGATGAGATGCTGGCTACTATGGAAGAGATCCTCCAGAATGTGGATAGGGCCGCGGAAGGAGTCATGGACTTGGGAGACTGTCCCGCAAGAATTCGACAACTATTGCGAGAGTTCGCAGAAATTTTCGGAGAATCGTCAGAGCCGGTGAAGGGCTACAAATTTTCGTTACAGCTCAAGGACACTACACCGTTTACTGCCAGGCAATATCCCGTACCGCAAATGTATGTAGAACAGGTGCGCAAGCTAGTGGAAGAAATGGAAGAAAAGGGAGTAATAAAGAGGGCAATTACCCCATATGTCAGTCCATTGGTCGTGGTAATAAAAAGGAACGGGAGCATTCGCATCTGCCTGGATGCGAGAAAATTAAACGCAGTTACTATTCCACGGTACGAGACGCCACCTACGATAAATGAGATGGTGATGAAGTTGGGCGGGGCTACTATCTTCAGCGCGCTCGATTTTTCATCCGCGTACTGGCAGATAGAGGTCGAAGCTGACAGTCAGCGTTATATAAGTTTCAAATTTGAGGGAACTGTGTACTCGTTCCGACGACTGCCATTCGGATTAAAGAATTCGGGAGCTGCGCTGATCCGCTACTTAAATGACGTAATCCCCGCGGAGCTCAAAGAAACCATGGTGATGTATGTCGATGACATCTTATTTTCACCAGACATGCATTCCCATCTTAGCAGCTTAAGGAAGTTGTTCGAAATCTTTAAAGAATATAACTTGAAACTGAATTTGGAGAAGTGTGAGTTCTGCCGCGAACATGTACAGTTTATGGGGCATGAGATCTCCAGCACGGGTATGAGGATGCAAGTGAGTAAAAGAGAATTAATTCAGAAGCTACTGCCGCCGAAGAACGTTCGAGGGCTGCGTCGACTGTTCGGTGTATGCAATTACTATGCGCGTTTTGTGAAAAATTATTCTCAGAAGGTAGTGCCATTATTGCATTTACTGAGGAAAGGGAGCAAGTGGCACTGGACGCAACAATGCCAGGAAGCATTTGAACAACTAATAAATGCGTTCGAGCGCACTTATGTCGTGGAGTACCCAGACTTTCATCGGCGCATGTACCTGCAAACCGACAGTAGCGGTTTTGCACTAGGAGCAGTATTATTCCAAATAGGTGATCACGGTGAGCAGCGAATCATTGCCTTAGACAGCCGATCGTTGAAAGGGGGCGAGATAAAATTCGGCGTAACGGAACTGGAAGCGCTTGCGATTGTTTGGGCGACCCGAAAATTCAGGACGTTGTTGATCGGGCGTCCATTTACGATCATTACGGATCACAAGGCGCTAATTTTCTTGATGCGAAGCCACACCAATAACGATAAGTTGTTAAGGTGGACGTTGTGGCTCCAACAGTTCCAATTTAACATCGAATATTGTGAAGGCCGGAAGAACTTGCTCCCAGACTACCTGTCAAGAATTAAAGTCAAAGAGAAAGAAATGGCGGAGGATATTATGGCGGCTCTACAGGTGCGAGAAATTCATCCGCGATGGACCGCGGAAACCATCATCGCGATCCAGCAGCGCGATCCATTCACCCGAGAAGTGATCAACTTGGTGATGGGACGACCGTATGACGTCGACCAAATTCCGAGGAGCAAGGATGCGAACGTGGACAATTGGAAGATATACCATGGGATGTTGCTACGGAAGGTGAACGGCAAGACAAAATTTTTCCGGATTTGGGTTCCAAAGGAACATAGGAAGGAATTAGCTATTTCTACACACGAGCATTATGGGCATTTTGGAGGGGACAAGATTGTTAAAATCCTGTCCGAATATTGCTATTGGCCAAACATGGGGAAGGAGATACGGCAGCTGACAAGTTCGTGCGACTTGTGTCAGAAGACAAAGCAGCCTAATCGGCGTTACGAAGGGGAATGGCAAGCGATAGTGCCACGAGGTCCCAGAGATTTGTACGCCGTTGATTTGTACGGTCCACTGCCAAAGACCCGGTTCGGCAATCAGCATCTCTTCGTAATCGTGGACGTATTCTCCAAATTCGTCCAAATTTTTCCGATAAAGAAGCCCAACGCCAACAACTGCATACGACAGGTGTTACGATTTTTTGAAATGTGTGGGAAACCGGCGAGAATTCTCAGTGATAGGGGAACTCAATTCACCAGCGAAAAATGGAAAGAGAAAATGGAAGAACTAGGTATTGCAGTGCATTTTACAGCGGTACGTCACCCGCAAAGCAATCCCAGCGAGCGAGTAATGAGGGAGTTGTCGCGATTATTTCGCGTATATGTGGCTGAAAACCACAAAGCATGGTTCGAGGCGGTACCCGTTTTGAACGAGGTTCTGAACGCTGTGCCACACTCCAGCACCCATTCGACGCCGTGGGATGTGCACTTCGGCGTGAAGAAGTTAAGGCCGTTTGACGCAGTGAAGATACCACCGGAGATCAGTGGATTACCAACGGTGACTGCAAACAACAAAATCGTATACGACCAGTTGAAGAAATCGGCCAAGCTGCAGAAAAGGGCTCAGGGACATTTCTATCGGGGAACGTTTAGTGTAGGGGACGAAGTTTTGATCCGTTCGCCACATTCGTCTTCCTCCGACCAGAAATTGTTTCGGAAGTTCTTTCCCATCTATGACGGTCCGTACAAGGTCAAAAGGGTACTAAATAATAACAATGTTTTGTTGGAAAACGATGGGCAGGAAATAGGTGTTCAAAATGTATATAACATTAAACCTTACAAGAGACAGATAGTTTGATGTCACATTGACAAAAGTGTGTGTTGATTCAGAGGAAAAAGGAGTGGAATAGTGTGTGTGGTATTTCTATGCAAAGTGTTTAGGTTAAGTATTAGTTTTAAGTATTTCCTTTATGAGCAAGTACGAAGATTGTTTAGCAGTAAGTATTTGTAAGTGTAATCTATGGAAGAAACGATTTATGTGTGTGTTGTGAAGTGAGTTGCAGGTGCACAGTGACAAGTGCGGGTAGAGACGGCGGTGTTACGAGCCTATGCAATACTAGGTAAACATTGGCAGGTTCTTCCGTCACGACCTTGCCAAGTACGTGTGTTTGTGTATACTCCGCCGAGCATTGTTAACGAGCTTCAAGTTCACGGTCAAGGTCAAATGTAGTGAGCGCAGTAGAGGGGGAAACTACAGCTAGTGCACGGTGGCGCCAACAATCAACCGGGAGGGAATAAAAGCAAGCATGTTTTAGATGTTGGCTCGTCAGAACTGCGCAACATCTTAGGCGGGGGGGGATGCAATGATTTACACGATCCCCGATAGTATGTGTTTGGATAATAAACAATTTGAAAACATTTACAGCAAAGGCGCCATAATAAAAAAAAACGATTGGGGAAGAAAATAAAGTGAACCCGATACTTGTGCAAGTTTTGACCATAGACATTAGATCCGGCTTTAATTTAGGAACATTTTAAAAGTTATCCCAGTAAAATCGCGTCAGGCAATAAGAAGTAATTGAAAATTTTGTATTTCGAATATTTGTGTTAAGGAGAATATTAATGGAGTCCATTGTTGGAGCGATGAAACGCTTATAAAGAAGAGGGTTTTTCGAATAATGCAAGAGAACGCGATAAGATATCAAATTCAGACTTTCGGGGGGAAAAAGAAGAAAATTAGCGGCATCATGCAAAATTTATCCCATTTAAATATCTTGACGGGAAGTATCAAAATTTTAATAAAACAAATAAATTAATTAAAGCAAAAGTTTAGCAAGAAGAAGCGATTAGCGAACAATTACAGTGCGTTCCGTTTCACATCCAAAAACGGAAAATAGAGAAAATAAAAGGAATTTGACCAAAGGAAAACAAGAGGAAAACATCGAATTTTAGGAAATTGCCGGAAGAATTTTATTAAAACAAAAACGGAAATGAAGTGTTTCGGGAAACGTTAAAAATTAAATATTTTGTGCGAACCAAAGTGACGCGATCGTCAGTTATCAAGCGATCGGGAAAAGTGTTGAAGCAAAAATAACAATGCTAAGTTGGAAAAATTTTACCAGAACGTGCCTAGACTTGGTGGAGGCAAGACGTGTATTCGCGTAGGCGATGTTTGGAATTTTTTTTTAAAATGCGGAAGTAATGGATAGAATTTGCAATAGTAACTGGGAATACTTCATGTAAATTATTTAACATTTCGTGAAAAAGAATTTCATTAAAAAAAAGTTTTCGGAATTACTGTGAAATTCGGCAACGCCCGTTGGACTCGCGAGAGCAAACGATAATGAGCGTGGCCGTATGAGAAATTTTGCAACGGTGGGGAGCGCGACGTTGCATTTACGATTAGTGGCGCGGAATTCAATTCGGGACTCAGAGATTTTCAAATAACTTGGAATATTATGAAAAAAGGTGGCAGCGTGAATTCCGACATGTTACGTGAACAGTGATGCGTACGCGAGTGTGTTCCGGAACTGGTGGCGACAACGGGAGGCGCTGTTGTGCGTGGATAATCGCACAAAACACCCGGATTCTTCGCGGAAGCAGCATCATACGTGAGCAAAAGTATTTTGACATTGTTTTTTTTACGAAGTGAAGAACGCTCTGTCGAAGATCAAGTTATGTGATTAATAGATTTTTAATACGTAAATTTCGACAGAATGCATTCTGGGGTTTTAATCATATGTGTGAATGGCATTTGTTTTTGTTTGTTGTAAATAATCTGTGTGAATGAGAAAGTATATGTCCATGTTTCGTGTATTGTGGGAAGAGAATTATCTATTTGTTGTTGTTTCTTTTGTTGCTGGGTTATGTCAATGTGTGCCGTCAGAGGCACCAGTGCTATTACAGCACTAGATATTGTGAATTGAAGGAAAATACGAGAAAAGAGGGAATTTGAATAAATTTCATGGCCACCTTTGGGGTCATGATTTGTAAAATCAATATGTGTTCGTAGTCATTCACGTAGCACTAGAACTGATCCACGCACGTGAGCGCAGTACCTTGCTCGCGTCTGTACAGACGCACCGCACACCACGCCCAGGTGAGTCAAAAGGCCAGGTAAGCTAGCAGACGGGCAATTGTGAGTAGGAGAACGGGAAGATTATTATATGTGGCAACCCAACGCGAGGCTAGTGTTTGTTTGTTTGTTTATAAGAAGGGCTAGAGCAGGGCAATCTATTACAAGTAGCAGTTTAACGTGCCGGGCTTGTAGAAAGTATTACAAGTGGCCGCACAACGGTGGGCTCGGGCTAGGCCGGTATACGGACACGCCGCCGCCGGCACCCGTTACAATATTAATAACATAGTATAAGAAATAATTCCAATTTAAAAAGTTTACTCTGCACATCAGACAAAATGTGAATACCAATATGTTTTTTTTTAACAAAATAGTGGACATTTTTTTAGTTTAAAAGCTTTATGATGAAATGTTAAGAATTAAGCTGTACAGTCTAAGAGAATAAGGATAGGAGAATTGTGTTTTGCCTTTTTGTCACATAAGTTAGAATGAGACAAAGATCGAATGTCTCTTGAACTCGATTCTCCGAAAAAAATATTAATCATACTTAATTGTTTCACAAGACATTTATAAAAGTATATAAAATTATTTACATACAATTTTTCTTAACTGCATTTATATTATCTTTATGGACATTTTTACTTTTTTCTTAGTTGGATAGTTATGTTTTGGAACACTCGAGAACGTATCATTTGAGGTACATAATGAGTACTAGCCTCAATATGTAGAGTGCGAATTTGTCAAACCTTTCATTGAAGCATGTTAAACAAAAGTTAATCATTGTTTTTAAGTAAATAAATATGTATATCAGTTCTCAGTATAAATCACAAATACATAGCTTCAGTGAATTTAACAAATTCTATGAATTCGTAAATTATTTCATAATTTAATTTAATTTATTTTTCTTATTTAACTCCCCTCCCCCGTTGGTCCGCTATTTTTCAGAAGCAGACCTGGCAACCTTATGCTCAAATAGAGCATAATTTACCTATTAATAATTATAGATTAATAGGAAAAGTCTGATATTTACTAAAAGCTCTGGAATTTCAAAAATTGTAAAAGATAAATTTTATTCACCTTATTCTTAATGCAATCAACTCCTCAAAATTATATCTTTGAGTCACTTCATATACACTTTTCCTAAACATTAGAAGTGATTTTATGGTATCCTCAATTGTTATAGACAATAAAATAGACACATTCGATTGGTACTTTTTTATTTTCATGCATGAACACTAACACTTACTAATGTACCCGTTACACTTTCTGCAACATTTTGCATAACAGATAAAACTGCGATAATAATGTAAGAATTTGAGTTTTCTTATGGCAACAGAGTGCAACAAAAAAGATTTAAACATTCCTAGATTGTTTCTTTGGATTGGATTTGGTATAAAAACATTCAGCGTAATGAAACTGTTGAGCTTATTTTATTTAATTTTGAGGATACTACAAATTCATGAAAGAATAACCTGATGAAAAAATAACCATTTCACTGGATATGATAAGAGGGTTAGAGTTGATGCAATTACTTGTTTTGATTATTACCTCAGTCAAATCTCTGTTTTTGGATGCAAGGAAATTTAAGCCAGTGGACTTCGTACGTTCATAAAGGAATTGCAAGGTATTGTCAAACATCAGAAAACACTTAAGAATATAGATCTCAATCTATTAAAAAAAATTATCTCATTAGGAAAGGCATGTGCATGACTCCCCCCCCTCCACATACACACACCAAGCAAACAGACATCTTAAAATTCATAAAGATATCTTTCCCCTGTGTGGTTTTACTTTCTTGCTACCGCTTACGTAGTATAGTTTCGTAATGCTGCGCGAAAAAACGGCGAATTTTCGGCAGAAAAACTCTATTACAGGGCTCTGGTAACAAAAAAGTAGACAAATCCAGTTGCTAAATTTAGAAAAAAAATCCTCTAACACGTGGTGTGGCCAGAATCCATGTTTTGTGGGTCCTCGATACCCATGGTGGAAATAGTCGATACGGAAAAATCGAATGACAGCAAAACTTCTGTCTGTCCGTCGGTGAAGAACGGTAGCGGCTAAACCGTTAAGCTGACTTTCTCCAAAATTGATATTCCCCAATGGATCTGGATGATGCTGCGGCCCCTTGAATTTTAAACCGATATTTTAATTTTGGGGGTTACTCTACATGAAGTTCCAGGGACATAAAAAAAAAAAAAAAAAGGCTTCATCGTTTTTTATTAAATTTTGTCGTTGGATAGTGTGAAGGTAGAGAATGGTGCAGGTCTCATTTCCGTGAAAAACTCTGATCTTTCGAAAATTGCAAAAACACTTTCTTTCAGCGTCTTCCTACAACTACAATTATGAGTCTATTCCTTACAGATAAGTTTTTTTGGGGGGAGGGTACGGCTTTGGGTTTTGTTTTGAAGGTCATGAACAATTTTCCGAAAAATTGAGTACTTTTTGCGTAAAAGTACATGATGTTTTAGCACCACTAGTCTTCCATTGGCACTCCACATGATAACTTATGCAAGATTTTGAATTTAATTTTGAAGACTGAAGAATTTTGAAGATTATTGAGCAATATGTTGTAAGGAACAGATTTCAACTCATTAAAGATTTCCACGATTTATTGACTCTTATTTTATTAGTCATACCCTAACATATCATTTGCTTATCTCTCTGATACATAATTTCGACATTTCTGAGGAAGAAAGCATGTTGCATTCACAGGGAGTTTTAGTTTGAAAGTAATTTATAACCAGAACTCAAAGATACTTATTGACAATGCTTCGACTTACAACATTTGCTGAACTAGTGAGGAGAAATTAGAAAACACTGTTACCAAATCTTAATCCTTACTTCTAATCTTCGTCGTGGCAATGCTTTCGAGCCAGTCAAGCCGGAGGAATCCGTTGCACGCGCACGCTTGGGCCGAACGCTGTCGGGGATGGGGGCGGTTGGTATGCACATCCCAGATTTGCTGACTGGCGCCGTGGAGGCGACGCTGGGGGCGCACTTGTGCAGAATAGAGCGACGCCGGGGGAAGGGGGCTACAGGAAAGGCCTACTCTAAATTAACCTATTGAGAATGGTTAGTGGTGAGTCTGGGATGAGTGTGCAAGACCCTTGGAGAACACTGGTCGTCTAGCCTTCGGGACGCCGACAGCATGGGAGGGGGCGAGCCCTCGGGGTACTAAACGCAGGGTCGTCTGCGCCCACGCGGGATATGTTGAGTCGAAAAACGGCGATATCTCCTGTTTTCAACTCTCAAGCACGCGGTCTTCCAGGCGGAGAGCGGTTCGGCGTCAAGCCATGTAATAAGTGTGGTTACAAGGGACTCAGCATCCAACAGCAACGCACCACGCGTTGCTCACCTGCGTTAGAGCAGTAGCACTTGGCCTACGGACGGTCGCGGAATTTTTTTCAATGTTTATATATTTAACTTGTTTTTTTCTTTTTTTTAATATGTAAATATTTTCTTTCAGAAACATTGTCTGTGTTCATGATTTCCAATAGGTCATAAGAAGATACATTAATGACTTATTCTTTATTATTGAAGAGGCCGAGATCTTACATTTTTTCAACATTTTCAATTAATATAACTCCACCTTTCAGTTAACATTAGAATAGGAAAATGATGAAAATTTAATTTTTGTAATTAAAGGGATACCAAAAACAATTGTCTATGTATTGAATATTTTTATGCGCACTGGTATCCTTTAATTAAAGACAATCAAATACATTCATATTTTGAAAACTATTATTTTTATTGGAATTTATGTACTAGTCACAATACATAATTAAGAGGATGCCACTGCATGTAAAAATATTACATTTTTTAATGTTTCAATGAGAATACATGGGTTGATTGATTGATTAGGCTTTCCGGGAGCATCAACCGCTAAGGTCATTAGTCCTGTTAGTATAGTGCATTTTTGAATCATGAAAGGTGGCAGTGATCTTCTCTGCTGGGTGACCAAGATCTGGTGCCAAACTACACTTTGGCATAAGGCGTTTTCCCCAACAAAGCATTTCCCAACAGTGGTGCACTGCCCCAGCTGGTAGTAGCTCTAAGCTACTGACTGGTCATCCGATGTGTGGGAGTGAAGTGCACATAAGTGTGTATGTAAGAAGGGATAAGGAGGTTAGATCATGGAAGAGGGGGGAAAGATTGCATGTGGTCCATGGCCCATTTGTTAGGGTACTGCTCCAGCATTTGCAGTGTTGATCAGAGAAATCACAGAAAACTACCGATCACAGCAGCCAGCCACTAGAATTCTCCAGACACTGGCTGAATTCAACCTAGCTATTTAGGTATGTCAAAAATCCTACCACTGTCACGTTTTAAACCCTACGACCTCCCGGTCTGAAGCACAGCACTGACATCAATTGATGCCCTGAGCTACCTAAGCCAGAAGAATACACAAGAATGGACTTTCTACATACTAATTTCAGAAGGGTTGTGCTAGAGGTGAAACAAAATTTCTTTTCTAAACATCCTTTAACACAAAAAATTTGTCTATCATTTAGTTGACAAAGGAACAAAATTGTCTGATTCTGTTACCTTGTGGCTAACAAATGGAAGGTCTATAGAATATTACCTGAAAGCAACTATTCATCTACAATTGTTACCAAGCATGCCAAAAACTGTTTGGCCCAAAACAACCAGCCTTTAAGTTCCTGTTTCGTCATAAATTGATCCATTTCAGCCCACAATGATATTATTTACATTTTTGGAATTAATAATATTTTTAAAAGAAGTCATGTTGAGGTTAAAAGTATAGCTTAATTAGAAATGTAACCAAAAAAAATGTTCCAGCTTTATTATCATTATAGGAAAGGAAACTACACCATTGTGTAAACTCCAAAAATCTGTAAATATTATATTCTCCTATATATTTTCTTTGAAGTTAGTCAATTTTAAGAAAATTGTATGTTAAGGGGTATAAGGTTAATTGTTTTTAAAGGTAAAGAAACTTTCAAATAATTCCAAGCAATTGTTGCTGTGGCAATGAATGTTATTGAACATGTCTGAGATAAATAGATTCAGGGTTACTATGCATATTATTGGACAATATGGAATAAAAAGACAGATTTCACTGTTTCCATTTTCTCAGCTCTCCATTGATTTTCACAGTTGTCAAATCTCTCCGATTTTATCAGACGTTTTATGCGTTTATTGAGAATGAGACTATTAATAAATAAAATTACAAAAATTTCAAATCAACAAAGACTTTTATTAACTCTTTCACTTGATGTAACATAAGAATGATAGCAAAGTTTCAACATTCAATTTTAACAATTATAAAATCAGTCCTCATAGCAAAACCATGACTTTTTATGGCTTAAATAATATTATATACATTGTAAAAAACACATATCATGAACTGTCATACCCATTATCTTGTGAAGGGATAGACGAGACGCTCATATCTAACGTTTCACTGAAAAGCAACTTACGTCTCCGAGATAATGAGGAATTTAAATTGACATCATCCACTTCTGATTGATCCTATAAGATGTATACAATAGTGATTAATTATGGCACAAAATATTTACCAAAGAGCATTTGGAATGTATACATACCTGAATGAAGGTTTGAAAGGGCTTCAAAACTTCTTCAATACTCTTTGGTAGAATACTTGGGAATGATACATCTGTTTGTGATGTAGCTAAAAAAAAACAAAACATTACAAATGTAAAGTGAGAAATTTATCTCCTAAGTAAAGAATTAGGTATTAACAATTCAAAATAGGTAATTAGCTTTAATGTCTAAGACTTTAAATGTTTGTAATTACCACTTGAGATTCCACTGTCACATGAAAATCCATTAATATGACAAGTACACTGGACATTTTCTACGCTGTCTCTTGTTAACTCAATATTTGTGTTAACTTGTTGAAAGGAATGAACAATAGGAGACAAACCAATTGGAGACATTACACTAGAACGACCCAATGGAGTTCCAAAACTGCGAATTATTGTGTTTTTTGGAGTGTGTATCTGTAAAACAACTTTTCTTTACTTATATTCCTTTCAGAAACTTTCAAATTAAAAATAATGAAGTAAAATTAAAAGTAAAGGAAATTAAAGTAATGGACAAAATCATACCGTAGATGAGAGCAAATTTTTGTACAAGTTGTAACATGGGCTACTACAATGAAGATCTTCTTGAATTGTAGAAGTAATCTTCTCTGTATTTGTCAAAATCTTCTCTGTGTTTGTTAAATCAGAATCAGTCTCATCATCTTCCTGAAAGTTAATGGACAGTTCAGTTTACAGTTCAAGTAAAGTTATTCTAGATCAGTAATCAGAAAACTATGAAACCAATTCATTAAAATTGCATATAAAATAAAATTTCCAAGAAAAAAGAACATAAACATGCACAATTTAACAGTGCCAGTTAAATTTACATTTAATCTTGCTCTATCTAGAAACAACTGAAATATAATTGAGTCTTCCTCGTTACACCAAAACAATTATTTTCAAGTTTTTACACTTTTTTCAAGTTTAGTCAGTCAAAATAGAAATAGATGAACTAAATAAATCAGATTTAGCAATTACTTTCACCTACCTTTTCTATTTGATACTTTCCACAAAGTGAATCAAACGGTGATAAAACTTCAAAGGGAACAGTTAATTCTGTCTGAGTCCAAGCTGTAAATTCAAGGCACACTTTAATTTTACTTTTCTTTACTGACAGAAGAAATCACACATGATGTAACTGTCCATAATAAATCACTCAAATATATTTGTGTCATTGTTCTATTTCTCAATAAATTTTACAAAAACATTTTTACGCTGTAAATATTTCTTCATAAAATCATCACCCTCTGCCTTCTAATCAGATCAAACCCATTAACATAATTTTCAACACACACGCACACACAAACATACACAAACAAGCACAAACAAACACGCAGTTTTGAAGCTTCAGCCGCCAGAAGGCGCTAGGGCTATTGGATTTGCTGCTGGTAGTGGTCGGCAAATATACTGAAGAGGTCTCGCAGGTTGCCAACGAGTTGTAGCTACGATTCGGCGGCGGCTAACATCGGTGGGGCTCCTGATGGCCAAGCATAAAATGGAGGATGTCTTGGTGACAGGTAGGAAAGAGAAAGAGGGTATTACTCTCAATGTTGGGGGGTAGTAAAACAGCCTCCCAGCGGTCTCTATGATACTTAGGAGTACAGATTGACGCAAGACTCCATTTCGACGAGTGCTGTTAACTCTATGTTGCTCTACGCTGCCCCCATTTGGGCTGATGCCTTTGGGATCCAGTCGTATGCCTGCATTGAGTGTACAGAAGGTCCACCTTGAGGGTGGTCCGGGCGTTTCACTTGGTTTCGTATGACGCTGTGTGTGTGGTAGCCGACATGCCCCCTACAGATCTCATGGCACAAGAAAGGGCCAGGCTGTACAGACGCAAGCGGGAGGGAGCTACATATAGCGTTTTCATGAAGGAAGAGGAGGTGACAACGGCTCAGTAGCAAGGGCAATAGACTCATCCACTGGTCCATGGACATTTTGTCTTATTCCTGACATAGCAAAGTGAACCCAAAAGAAACACGGAGAAGTGGATCATTATTTGACCCAGTTGTTAATGGGCCACGGGTGCTACCGTGCATACCAACTCCGTTTCCAGTTAGACAATGATTCTTCGTGCCCAACCTGTGATCCCTTGGTTGAAGATGTGGAGCACGTGATTTTTCACTGTCCGCGTTCGTTGAGAAAAGGGCAAAACTCTACCGAATCCTCCTGCAGCTTGTGACTCCTGATACCATCGTCACTAGAATGCTGGTGTCCCAAGAGAATTGGAGTGCGGTAGCCACCTATGCCGCAAAAGTTTTAAAGAAGCTTCCAGTAGAACGATTTCGAAGGAGTATTCCGTGACACTAATTGGCATAGAGTTTTGCGCGCACGGTGTTCGTGTGGCACACGTTTAAGGTGCGTGTAGTGTGCGCGTCTGTGTGGTGTGTTCCCAAAATGTCTTAAAAAGATTTTCTCGTAAACATTTGTTTGTTTCAAATTTTTCTAATTGTATAATTTAATGCATTTTAATGAGCACAAATTCTTCAAATTATCTTTTGAACTTTAAAGAAATCTCTCAATTTTTCAAGCGTTCTAAAAAAATTTTCTTACACATTCCTACTAACAAGAATGGCTTCAAGCACCAGAAGAAACAAATATTTTTTCATGTTAGTTTTTAACTTATGAAAAATGAGATGGGAAAGAATAGTGGAAGATATTTGTTGCAGATCACATTTTTGCGAGAGTAGATATTTGGCATCCCACTAATTTTACATTATTTTGAAAAGTCTGTGCTATGTTGCAGTATTCAAAATTTTAATTAATGTGCCAAAAAGGTTTTTTTTAAGTTTTGTATAAGTAACTTTGAAAAATAAAGTAAGCAGCACTTACTGTAATGAACAGGATTTCAGGCAAAAGGATACACATAACTAACATAATAAATATAAAAGGCAAATAATGTGTTCTTCTGAATTCTTTTGTTTATAAACATAATCATGGCACACACCAGGAATATATATGAAATATTCATGAATAATATTCCTAGAGAATAATTACTTTTTGGTTTGGATATTCCTCTACAAAAACATTTAAACATTGTGACATACTAATATGTGACATAATATGGTACAATCTTTATTATAAATTGCGTAAATTATAGGGGATAAATATATGTGAATATGCTAGCATAGCAACGGTAAGCGAGCCGTCGTCAAGATCAACATCTTCATGCAGTGACAATCGCGGAGACGGCTAGTTCATTTGTATAGAATTCAGGGATTGGCCGAAAAAGCAGTGACAGTCGTGAAGATGGCTAGTTCGATTTGCAAGAAATTTAGGGATTGGTTAGGTACAAAAGTACATCAAGTGTTATCTGCAAATAAACAATCGAAAAGATGGACCGAGTTTTGCAGGGCTGAAAGAATACGATAGGCATTCATTCTGACTGATGCCGTGGTCTTGAACGGATCGTGCTCCAATTAATGTTAGGAGTTTTTTGGGGACTTGTAAGCATCTACTAGGGAATAGATATTGATAGAACATCGAATTTGAATACTAAGTGTGACAGTAAAACTTAAAATATTTCAAGTGAACGAGTTAGAAGGACATTGAGGGCTTAGGTGAAGTTATCAGTAATTGGACTGGAATGCTAGCAGCAGATAGTTTGTTGATCTGATGAACGGTGATTGAAGTGTGCTTCCGAGAAGAGAAGAGAAGAGAGAAGATGGTCCAAAAGCGCGCGAAGACAAATACGACATCATAAGGTTGGAACCGGTCATGACCAAGGTTTTGTTTTCATATTGGGTAAAATTATAAAATACCAAAATTGTTTAATAAATTTCCATGTTTTGTGAAATGAATACATGATTCTCATTGAGCCAATTCTAGTAACGAAGTAGCAAGATAGAAATATATTTGCTTTTCAGGATCCTCGACCACTCTGTATAGATGGCAGATCGGATAATCATCTATTAGCATACAATAGTGATTATTTCTATGAAACCCATCGACCCAGGTAGCCGGAAACTAATTTATTATAATTAGAGTTGAAGGTTGACTTGTATAATAGTATCAGCGTAATCTTTTCCTGGCACCTATTTATACAAATTCGGAACGGATTACGTTGAAATAAATCATCAATATATTCAGTTTATTTCAAAATGGCACACCAACTGGGGCTGAATTTCTTTTAAATCAGTCAGATTATTTCAACATGTTACATTAAAGCAATTTATTCACTTCAGTGCTGTGACCTGCATCAGTTTTTGACTGTCCCTTGACACAGGAATAAAAATACATCGACTCACAAAATGCAATCGCTGGGGGGAGATGTATTGAAACATGTAAGTCCCTACATAGACCGAACTCTCTCCTATAATTCTGCAAGAATAAAAATTAATTATGGCACATTAATGAAGGATATTATTCAAAATAAGGTGCAAGTTTTCCATAACTTTTTCTGTAAAATTTTACAACTTTTTAAGAAAATTATGAAATGGAGCATGTTCAACTCTGACACAAAAGAAAATTCTTGTGTCTTGTGTCTGCATCTCAGGTTACGAGCTTGAAAACATTCGCAGGAAGGGGCAGGGTGTGCCAGGGAATAGCCACCCCCTCAATGCGCGGTCGCAGGCTGCCCGCATTCCTGGGAGTGAGAGGTACTGGTAAGGAATGTCATTTTTTTTTGGAAGTATGCGGAGAGGGAGATAAGAGGAGACATGATGTGTGTCAAGGAGGCATTCTTGGAAAAACATGTATACTTGGTTTTCTTGAACATGGCATCTGAGGGTAGTATCTCCAAGATGGAATAAGGCATTACTTTTTGCGTCTTCCTCGGTCCTGCCGCTAGTCCCTTGATCTGAGGCACTACTTAATACAGTTATGATCATGCAACATCTTGAGCAGGACCAAGAAAGATGCAAAAAGTTGTGCCATATTCCATCTTGGAGATTCTACCCTCAGATGCCACATTAGAAAAACCCTAAAATAAATGGGAAGGTTGCTGTTGCATGTACGCTCCTCTCTGGTTAAGGTATTCTATGAATTAATAAATTATTTATTGACGTACAAGTCTGTATTTCCTTCATGGAGGAGAAGAAGAAGCCCTAACAAGGGGTCATCAAATTGGATTATTTTTAATTCAAAGTGAAATTAATTTAGTTTGAATTTTCGTTGAATGTGATTCATTGAGTTAAATGTGAAGTTACGGAAAATTAATCTCAAAGATAAATGAATGTATTTTTTTCCATATTACTTGCATTTAAAATCCTCCTGAAATGTATGTTTTATTGTCATGTTCAGAAGTCTTTGTTTTATTTCTTTTAATATTGAAAGCAATCTCAGACATTTTTTAAGAGTTTCTTCAGCTTCTGCAATACAGGTGTCATCAATCGCTTTTAGGGTTTTCACAGTATTATATTATGCTTTACAACTCAATTTAACAATAGTTTGCATTCTTTCAAAGTAAGAATCTTCAAAAACCAAAACAGCATGTAATACTGCAATTTTCACAATAGATAACACAAATGCTGTTTTTTAATATCTCTTCCAGGTGAGACTATTTAAACTTTGATAGTCAACTTCAAGCACCAAGAACAACCAAACAAATAGTATCACTATTATAATTGATCACATCAACTACACGCACAGAGGACAACACCAAGTTCCTAATATACATGAAGTACATAACCACTAAGTCAGCACTTTCTAACCATTAAGAAATCAAATTGCCTGTCAAGGGGCATGGCCCTGCCTTCTTCTTGTTCTCACAAGCTTTAAGGGATTTTAAAATTTGTAAATCTTCCAGAAAGAATTTTACATAATATGCAGAATTTTAATAAATAAATATTTATTTTTTTAACAAGTTTCTGTACATCTTTCCTTAAATCTAGCAGATGTCAATATTGAAATGTGTTGTTACTGAAAGTTAGCTCATCATAACAAATGTATGACCAATATTCAAGAAATTGGTTAATCCTTCAAAATAGAGCTTAGGTTGGCTGCAGTAGCATTCCAACAACAATGAAGGGAAAGTGTACATCATCTTAGTAGCTGGTAGCCAGCTCTGTGCACTACTACAACAAACCTATATCTCTACTAGACATCCCACTGAAGGGAGGAAAACCTCATGATGTCCAGGTACCAAAACTAGTGAACAGACGTAGATTTATCACAAAACTGCATTCTACGTTGAAAAGTTAATAAAATATCTTTGTTTTTAGGAATGTAAGATTAAAGGCATTGAATTTAAAACAACCCTTCCTCATTATTATTTTAATTTATTTGCAAATTTTTTTGGTGATGTTAACTCCTCTTTTGTTACTCCCAGCGTTACACCAGTTACTGAGAATAAGTATATTATCTCCTCATTTATACCCGAGACATATTTTATATCGAAATCAACTATTTTCACAGAAATTGTAAAGCTTGATGCAAACAAGAGTGCTGGTCCAGATGGCATTCACAATTACTTTTTGAAAAACTGTGTTTACGCTATTTCACATCCACTTTGGCTTCTTTTCAATAGATCCTTGAGTTGTGGCATTTTCCCTAAATTCTGGAAACATGGTAAAATTCTTCCTATTTTTAAGAAGGGTGATAGAGCTGATGTCTCCAACTACAGACCCATTACTCTTTTAAGTGCCATTCCTAAGATTCTTGAAAAAATTATATCTGGTTACTTATTTTCAGACTTAAAGGCATTTATATCGCCTGCACAACATGGTTTCATGTCGAATAGATCTACTGTTACAAATTTAGTCCTTTGCAGAAAGCGATTTGTGATGCCATGTCAAGTGGAGCGCAACTAGATGTAATTTATACTGATTTTTCGAAGGCCTTTGATCGCATAAATCATGCTATCTTACTTGCGAAATTAAGGGAGCTTGGGATAGGAGGAGCTTTGTTAAATTGGATTGGTAGTTACCTCACGGACAGAAAGCAACTTGTTTGTATTAAAGGCTATTCATCGGGATCATTTAATGTAACTAGTGGAGTTCTGCAAGGTTCGCATCTTGGGCCCCTACTGTTCAATCTTTTTATAAATGACCTACCAGGGTATATATTCGATAGTCAGTGTCTGCTTTATGCAGATGATGTGAAATTGTATAGGGTTGTCTACAATGATGATGATGTTGCTTTGCTCCAGAGAGATCTTTGCAATTTGCAGACATGGTGCAGGACAAATGATATGAAGCTAAATGTGGTGAAATGCTTTGTAATGTCATTCACACATAAAAGGAATAAAATAATAGCTGACTATAAAATAGAAGATGAAACCTTGAACAGAGTTGATTGTATGAGTGACCTGGGTGTCACATTTGATAAGAAGCTGTCTTTTGGGAATCATATTCAGTGCATTATTTCCAAGGCACTGAGAATATGGGGTATGGTCTTACGGAACTCTATGCACTTTCGATCTGCTATGACCCTTTTGGTTCTTTATAGTGCACTTGTTAGGCCAATTCTTGAGTATGCATCCCGTTTGGAACCCACATACAAAATCAAGTATATCTGCCATTGAAAGAGTTCAACATAAGTTCCTACGAGTTTTTGCCCATAAAATTGGCCTGACAATGGCTCCCGACAATCATGACTATGACGTCATTCTATTAAAATCTAAATTAAAGAATCTTCATTGTAGAAGAAAGCGTGCGGATTTACATTTCCTACGTGATATTTTGTTGGATAGAATAGACTGCCCAGACATTCTTTATTGCATACCGTTTAGGATCCCAAAGCGAATCTTTAGGAGAACAACTTCCTTTTCAGTTGACACAAATGTGAGTAACTATTGCGCTAATGAGACTATGAATCGTATTTGTTGTTTGGCGAATAACTTGGGCGCTGATTATGACACATTGACAACTAGTAATAATTCCTTTCAAGGTTTTTTGAATAGACATTTTAATTGACTATATTTGATAATTGTAAGTTTGTAAGTACTTTTATTTTCTTTCTTTGCATCTTTTTCATGTTTTTCATTGTTCATTCTTTTCTTTCTTTTTCTAAATTTGCAAGTTTGTATGTACTTTATTTTTATTCTTCATACTACATTCCATGTACGAGATCTTCCTGTTATTCTATGTTTTTGTATTTTTATGAAAAAGGGTATCACCTGTTAATTTGTTTAAATAAAATAAAATAAAATAAAAATTATTATAAATTTAGGTAAAAAAAAGTCCTGAAAGTTTCACAAAAGTAAACAGGTCACTTACTAACAAAGAAAAATCAAAATAATTGCGGAACATTACCATCTTTCTTAACAGGAGGAAAAACATCTTGATCTTCAAAATCAAGTACAGTAGTCATAGGATCCATTTCAATACTAGCTGGCCGAACAGGGGTATCATTCAAGTCAGAAATTGTAAGCGGCTTGTAGTTTTCAAATGTTCCCCAGGGACTTGGCACAATATTATTGCTTTCAAAAAACCTGAAATTAAAATAAGAGGCTTTGTTGAAAAATTCCTTAACATACATAAGAAAAAAATAAAAAAATAAAAAAGCAAGAAAAAAGAAAAATAAAAAATAAAAAAGGAAAAAAGATAGGAAAGATGAAAAGGAAAAGAAAGAACGAAAGAAAGAAAAATTACTGGTGTTACAGAATGGCACAGACTTTCTCATACTAGTTTACTAATGTCTTCGATCTAGGCTAGCTTTTCGGTTTTGCCCCATCCACTTGACAGCTAGCATTTATGGCCACTCAGAGTACTGTTCTTTTATTTACATTTTCTTGATTTTTTGGTTTTCTAATGGTAGAACCGAAAAATGCCATTTGATGTCATTGGAAGCAATTCAACTCACAAATGCGAAAATGTTTACATATCGCTGGAGACAAGCTTATTAAAGTACAAGAGAGATTTTAAAAAAAATACATCTGGGTAATTTTTGAAAAAAATTAAAAGCAAAACGTTTGTTCGTCTGTGAACACTACTAGCTCCTAAACCATGAATTTTTTTTGAAATTGAAGAAACAATAGATACAATAGAAGTTTAATGGGAGAAGAATTTCCGAAGGACTTCAGAAAAGGATATATCACTAACATCTACAAGAAAGGTGACAGGAAACAGTGTGTGAACTATAGGGGTATAACCATCCCTAGCAGCAGTGGCCGAGTGTATGGGAAAATATTAAAAACCCTACTGGAAAGAGACCTCATTGATGTCGAGGAATAGAGCGGCTTCCAAATGGGGCGCTCATGTATTGATAATGTCTTTAGTATTAGACAGGTAACCAACAAACGTCTCACCCATAACTTGGAGATGCACCTTGTGTTTATAAATCTGCATAAGGCCTATGACACTGTTCCATTATGTACGCTCTGGATGGCAATGGAGAAACAAAATGTAAATACGCAATTGATTCGAGCCGTTAAAGATTTGTACAGTGATAATAAGAGCAAAATAAAAGTAGGGAGAAACGTTTCACCATCATTTTCAGTAAATAAAGGTTTACGACAGGGGAGCTGTGTAGTCCCAACTTTGTTTAAAATATATTTGAATGAAGCCCTGAGAAGATGGAGGAAGAAATGTGGGTACAGAAATGTAGGGAAGAAATATGAGTATTAAAATTGGTGACTACATTATTCTCTCTATACTTCGCAGACGATCAGGTGTTGTTCGCTGAAGACGAAGACTATACTCTATATATGCTGCGGAAATTATATGAAGAGTACTCTGAATGGGATTCACAAATTAACCTTAACAAGACTGAGTATACGGTTGTAAGAGGGAGTGCTAAAGGTCTGAAACTGGATGATGGTTCAGAAGTAAAACCCTGTCAAAAATGCACATACCTGGGTACAGAAATAAATGAAAATGAAGGCAGTTCGCAAGATATTAGAAACAGAATTGCAAAAGGCAGAGTGGCTCTAAGACAACTACTTCCACTGATGTGGAAAGATAAATTCAGTAAGAGCGTAAAGAAAAAATTCTATAGACTGTTGAAGAGAATATTGCCCTTTATGGGTCTGAGGTACGGGAAGTAACAAAACAGAGCAAACAAAAATTGACAGCAATGGAAATGAACTACTGGTGCTGAAGTTGCAGATGGACTTTGATGGATAAAATTAAGAACGAAGAAATTAAACATAAAGAAGAAGTAAATTTTGATTTAATTGACACCATAGAAGTGAAAAGACTAAAATGGTATGAGTACGGGTACATGCAAACAATGAAGAACGCTGTCCCAAAACACTGTTGAAATGGCAACCAGCTACCCATTGAAGAAGAGGAAGACCTATACTTACATGGGGAGAAGGAATAGAAGAGGCAATGATGAAAAGACGATTGAATAATGAAGACTACTCCGAGAGATATAGAGGCTGGGATGTGAGAGACACCCTAGCCTAGGGTATAACTCGCCATACTACTAATAAGAAACCCCTGTACATTTGTCTCTAGTTGAAGCTTTAAAATTTCGAAAAACATTCTTTAAAATTTGTGGCTACTTTACATGACATTATTTCATTTCTGAGTGGATGGACTTGAAATGACTTCCAATGAAGATTTTCGAAAACTCAACAGACTCCTCTGAAAAAAGCTTCAAATTTTTCATTTACAATATCGCTTAACGACATTTTCTTAAAAATGGCTCAAAGTTTTTCAATGAAATTTGCCATTTAGGACAAGGTTTTACTCTTTATTATTTTCTTAAAGCAACATTTTCAAATTTTTCTCAAAAATGGCTCTAAATTTTTTCTTTAAATTTTTTGTAAGAATAGAGTAAAATACACTTCCAAAGGTGGCACAGAACCAATTTTCACAGTTAACTCTGAATCTTTGAAAATTTCAAGTCTGAATTTATTTCGGAATCTTCCTACAACAACAAAATTTAAGACCGATATTTTTCCTTCAAATGAAACGTGTTGCCCACAAATAATTCTGTCATAAAGGTCGTATAGATTTTTTTGAAACTTTTTAGGGGTTTTCATGCAATATTTGTAATTTTTAACAATTACAAAAACCAGATATTCTCAAAGACAGCTCCAAATATTTTCTTTAAATTTTCGGTAGGGATAGTGCCAAATACACTCTATACGATGACAAACGTCATATTGCTCTTTTTTGTTTTTCAAAAATTATAAAAATGTAATTTTCTTTACTTGTCTCCCACTTCGATGAAAGTTTTGCTTTAAATTTTTCCAATGGATAGTGCTAATTGCACTGTTTAATATGACATCACGTTAATTTTGGTGTATTCCTTTGTTTATTAAAAAATTAAAGAATGTAAATTTTTTAAAATACCTCTCACGCCATTAATATGCACATTTACAGCGATTTGTGTACATTATTTCATTTCTGAGTGGATGGACTTGAAATGACTTCCAATGAAGATTTTCGAAAACTCAACAGACTCCTCTGAAAAAAGCTTCAAATTTTTCATTTACAATATCGCTTAACGACATTTTCTTAAAAATGGCTCAAAGTTTTTCAATGAAATTTGCCATTTAGGACAAGGTTTTACTCTTTATTATTTTCTTAAAGCAATATTTTGGTTTTCCAATTAGGAAACCTAAATATTGAGAAAATTTGAAAAAAAATGTAATTGGTAACTCCAAACTGTAAAATCAGTCCACACCAACGAAATTAGAAAACTTTACTACTTGAAAGTCTGTGCCATTCTGTAGCACCACTAGTTTTCCTCTCCGAGACCAGATCTAACAACCCTAGAGTTAACTTGCCGACACTCATACCACGATGAGCAATACCCCAAAAATGGGACTAGCACCATATTTTTCACTGTCCCTTATTACATATGAGGAAAAATTTAGAGCTGTTTTTGAGGGAAAAAATCCGTAAATATCAAGCGCAAATTACGCAAAAACTACTCGTTTCCCCAAAAAACGTACAAGACCTTTTTTAAAGAGCTAATTTCATTCAACAGACTTTGTAGGAGGCAAAAATCTATTTTCAATTTTGTGGTTTTGAAATTTCTTTTTCAATTTTCGAAAAACTCAAGCAATATTCGGAAATGGGACTAGAGCCATATATTTTATATATTAGAGTCGTCCCTTATAACATAAGTGGAGAAAATTTTTAAAAAGAATTTTGGGGCGATTTTGGAGAAACAACATTTTCGTAAATTTCAGGCACAAATTACGCAAAAACTACTCATCTTTTAAAAACAGTGTATATGACCTTATTTAAAGTGCTAATTTGGTACAACCGCCTTTGTTTGAAGAAAAAATCTCTATCTTCAATTTTGTAGTTTTGATTTTTTTTCTTTGAAAAAGATACCTGCATCATTATCTTAAACGTCCTTCACACTATTTAACGACAAAATTTAATCAAAAATGTTGGTGTCATTTTTTTGAAAATGTCTGAGGGGCTTCATGTAAAGTATCCACCAAAATTAAAATATCGGTTACAAATTCCAGAAGCCTGGACATCAGCCAGGGAATTTCCGCCATTACGGAATATCAATTTTGAAGAAAATCAGCTGAACGGTATAGGTGCTATCAGTGACGACAGACAGACGTTTTGTAATCAATCGATTTTTCGGTAACAAGAAGCAACAAAATGGATTTTAGCTACGCCACGAGTTAGAGGATTATTTTCTAAATTTCACCACGGGATTTATCCACTTTTTTGTTACCAGAGCCCAGCTATAAGTTTTCCTGGCGAAAATTCGCCGTTTCCATTATATAACTTTCTCTTCTTACGAAGAATTCGTAAGGTGAGAAAATAAAAAACCAAAGAATAGAGCAATAAGGCGTCAATGCCATCTTATAGAGTACATTTAAAACTATCCCTACCAAAATTATAAAGAAAATATTTGGAGCTGTTTTAAGAAAAATCTTGTTTTATTATTTTTTAATATTGCACTTATTGCTCGCAATATTGTGTGAAACTACTAAAATTTTCAAAAAACGTACATGACCTAAATGAAATAACTATGGAGAGAAAATGTTACTTAAAGGAAAAATCTCTATCTTCAATTTTGTAATATAGGAATAAGTCAAAAAAATTTCAAAATTCCAAAATTCTTTCAAAAAATTTGGAGTGGTTTTTGAGAAAATTATGAAACTGTCTCTGGGGCTTCATGTAAAGTACTCTGAAAAGCATGTTTTTCAAAATTGTAAAGCTTTGAGTCATGCCAGATTGACAGGAAATAACCTTTTTGGAAAAAATTCTACGTATGACTTAGGCGCTGATTTTTTCGCGCTGCATTATATAACTTTCTCTCTACTCCATTGCAAGAAAGTAAAAATTATTAAGTAAT
This sequence comes from Teleogryllus occipitalis, assembly GCA_011170035.1. Classification (NCBI taxonomy): domain Eukaryota; kingdom Metazoa; phylum Arthropoda; class Insecta; order Orthoptera; family Gryllidae; genus Teleogryllus; species Teleogryllus occipitalis. The sequence goes on from BLKR01004310.1 coordinate 68,394, forward strand.
GCTAGCGAAATTGATTGGAGTAATACTTATAATGAAATTAACATAAATCTGGCGACTCAAAAATTTCGTAATTGTGATAGCCAGTACAATATCAACCTCAAAACATGCAATTACTTTTAGAAGTAAAAATATACCTTGGAAAAAGTGGATAACTAAAGAACTAATTAAATCTTGTTGCAAAAAAAAAATAATCTGTACAAAAGAGTAAAACCTAACGCAAACAACACATTTAACAGATATTCGATAGTTGTGACAGCATACTTTTATATTCTGTATACTTGCATTTGTTATTTTATTATTATTTTTCTTGAATGAAAATGATGTGTTACTTTATTTAAATGTCATATAGTTTTGTATACACATTCACGATTAGTGTATGAACTATCCGGAGCAATTTTACATAGATTTAAGTTATCAACTGCTACTGTCTTCTACGGAGGGATACAAGAATCTGCCAAACAAAAAACTAAAAAATAAAACAAAAGCTATGTGGAATATAAAAAAAAAAAAAAAAAAAACATTACCAGTAAATTACAAAACACAAAATATTGAATTAGTCCATGAACACAGAAGAATAACAAACCCTAATGAAACAGCCAGTATATTCAACAAACACTTCTCTGAAATTGCTGGTAGACTACTACAAACAAGAAATCCCAACATTAGGCCTCTACAATCACCACCTTTCTTTAAAACCACGCTTTCTAGCATGTACATCACAGAAACAACAGAGAAGGAAATACTTCAAATTATAAACAAATTGCTGGGATAGACAACATTCCAGACTTCTTAATAAAAAAGATTGCTCCATATATCATCAAACCATTAACATATTTATACAATCAAACGCTAACACATGGCTTCTTCCCTAACATATTTAAAACTGCAGTAATTAAACCTACATACAAGGTAACAAACAAGATGTAACAAATTATAGACCAATTTCACTCTTGTCAGGTTTTTCAAAAATATTAGAAAAACTCTTCTATGAAAGGTTATAAACTTACTTACTTGATACATTGTACCATTATCACTGACTCACAACATGGATTTAGGGAAAATCGATCAATTGAAACTGCTTTATTCACCTTTGTAAATGAAATCCTTATGGTATTAGAGCAAAAAGAAATTCCTGTTGGTCTCTTTCTTGACCTTTCAAAAGCCTTTGACATGATAGATCACAGAATTTTATTGTCAAAATTAGAATCTTACGGAATCAGAGGAATTGCTTACAAGTGGATAAAGTCATATCTATCAGACAGAAAACAAATAGTAGTGTTACCTTACCAAAAAGACAACAAAATAAATAATCATCGCTCTGAGGCAAGAGATGCGACATATGGGGGTCCCGCAAGGATCCACACTATGCCCGATTTTATTTCTTACATTTGTAAAGGACTTACCATCAATAATGGATAACAACAAAACTGTACTTTTTGCAGATGACACTAATTAATTTTCAAAGAAAGAACAACCAAAGCTTTACAAGACAAAGCCACTTCAGCCCGACAAACTAATACAATGGATCCACCACAACAAACTAATCCTAAACAGAGACAAAACAATCACAATGCCCTACCACAACTCCCACTCAACACAATACTCACCAAGTTTAACATTAGAAGGACACAGCATCATATAAGCACAGAAAACAAAATTTCTCGGAATCACCATACAATTCAACCTCAAATGGAACTCGAACCTAGAAGATATTAATTCAAAATTGAGCAAACTTAATTATGCTCTTAGAATAATAAGAAGAAACAGCACCATTGAGACAGCTCGAACAGTGTACTTTGCAAATATGCACTCTATTCTCAAATACGAAATAATAATATGGTGCCAAGCACCAGAGGCTAAGCAAACATTCAAAATCCAAAAGAGAATCATTTGAACAATAACAAATACAAAAAAGAACAGAGTCCTGCAGACCTCACTTCCAAAAACTTAACATACTTCCACTACCTTGTATAATAATTTATGAAGTTATCATGTTGATAAAGAAAAATCTAGTAAACAACAACACACCTTACAAATTTAACTCAAGCTTACACTCCTATAACACAAGGCAAGCATGTAACTTTCATCAACCAATATGCACAAGCACATTATACCAAAAGGGTACATTATTTTCAGGTATACAATTCTTCAACAAATTACCAATACATCTGAGAAACGCAACAGGCTTACACAACTTCAAGAATAAAGTCAAACACTTATTTGGGGAAAAACTTTTTTATAGCGTTCAGGAATACCTTAATGACTAATATGTGCAATGTGATTTCAGGTGCTGCAGTAGGACTAGGTGTAGAAATAGAAAAAACCTAGCCATAACCTGCCTCCTCCTCCACACCATTTCAAGATTTAAACAAGGAATATATTAATACTGTTAAATCATATGTCGTTGTTACCATAATATTAATATTACTATTACATTTATTATTACAATTACAATTATTATTATTTCAGTTACAATTACAGTTACTATTACAGTTACTATTACAGTTACTATTACAGTTACAATTACAGTTACAATTACAGTTACAATTACAGTTACAATTACAGTTACAATTACAGTTACAATTACAGTTACAATTACAGTTACAATTACAGTTACAATTACAGCTACAATTACAGTTACAATTACAATTACTATTACAATTACAATTACAATTACAATTACTATTACAATTACTATTACAATTACTATTACAATTACTATTACAATTACTATTACAATTACTATTACAATTACCATTACAATTACCATTACAATTACCATTACAATTACCATTACAATTACCATTACAATTACTATTACTATCACTATTATTACTATCATTACTACTACTACTACTACTACTACTACTACTATAGGAATTACAAAAGGAAAAGTACAAGATATGGTTGGAATTTTACAGTGTATATGCTATGATAAACACAGAATGGATGAGAGCCCAATACAACTTAGACATATAATGACTCGTTTCACTGCACATTGCTTCCACCACCGAATCTGCAAAAAGGAAACCTACCACCAACCAGAAGAAACATGTGTGAGTAAACTATGTGAAAGTTTTTGTGATGGATAACATGTGAGACGAACATCATTAACAAAATTTTATGAAAGCTAACTATCTGTGGTTATTTCAGGATCGCACACAGGATTTTGTATACTTGCGCATACTTTGTATTATTTTGTTATACAAAAAACCTGAATAAAATTATCAATTCATAATTTTACATTGAACTTTTATTCTGTAAAAATGTATTTTCTCTATACTTTTACAAACAACAAAGTATCCTTTTTGAAAGATCTCAATAAATTGGCCAAACTCCGATAATTCAGCTCTAAGAAGTTCAGTTTTCAGATGCAGTAATTTTCAATGATATAATTTGTCAAAAACATTTTGAATATAATTTGCATCATTATTTTTAATACATCCGTGCTTTCCTTGACCACTTTGGAAAACCCAATAGTACACCCCAAACCCCAAAGTAGTTTTAAATATTTCACCTGCTGATATTTTTCTGTGCCTCTTGCTCAGCATGTTCATCCCAAGAGTGATCACTTTGCATCTGAAATTCATCAATCTGAGCTGGCAACAAATTGGCTAAATCTTCTATAGACCACGAAAAATTTTCATTCTGAAAAGAACAAGCATTCATGAAATAAACAAATTGTTTCACTAGGATATTGTAATGCCCTATCCTTACCCACAGTCAAATCATAACCTTCTGCAAATACACAAAACAAAATAACAATGTATAAAAATGAAAAAATAGAAAAAGTAAATTACAAGAAGTTCAAGCAACCTTTTTCATTAAAAATCTTAAACATGAGAGTAGAAGACTATCAACAATGTTAAAATAGTGACATTGAACATTTGTATACAATATGCAATATATGGATTCCACCATAGTGTGAAAATAAAAAATAAAAAAATTCTATGAACCTAGAGGAAAATGCATCTGTGAACCATGTAATCGAAAGTGCAATTGATACCATCTACAAAGGGTTCAAAAAATGAAAAATTTATTAGTGAATACAGTAGTCTAAACAGCAATAAACACCCTCTCAGGTGAACCTTCCTTCTTTGATTTATCAAGTGACATTTACCTTCAAAAATCCATGTATACTATCTTCCACAATTACTCATTTCCTTTTTTCAGTTTTTAGAAGACTTTACTTACCTGTGAAGGGCTTAATGCCTTTGTGAACAATGTAGGGCTAATGAACGGCAAATGCAATCTCTTCCTCATGGATTCGTCAAATGGATTTTGTACAATAACATTTTTGAAACGAGATGGTGGGGTGGTGATCACAGGCAGTTTCGTAAGAGGCACAGAAGGTGTTGGCTCTCTGGTCCTAGACGTATACACCTCATTTTCACAGATCTTTGACAGTCTTCTTTCTCTCACAGGAGTTTCACATAGGCTAGGCGATCCAGCGTAATTCGGCGATTTCTTAGGCGCAGGTGACGTACGCACGAAATTGTCGTGTGTACAGATGTTTTGATTTCCACTTTCCGCAGCTTCTTCTACGTTGCGCGTATTATCCATCGTATTCTGACACCTATGATTACAAATTTATATCTCATCAGCTGTATTCTCGCGCTACAATAGCTTAACGTCACATTGTGTAGTCACATAGTCATTTAAAAATGGACTAACATACATTTCGGAAACAAATACGTCCTATTTCTGCCGATTTAGCCAACATAATATTTTCAATTATGATTACCATCTTCACTGAAACTATACACATGTACAGTGGACCCAGAGAAACACAAAGTTGGTATTACCGTTAAGTCGTTTCCTTTCTTCACTAAACAAGTCATTTGAAAACCTGAACGTTACAAGAACTTGTCGATTTCAAATATTATTTACAAAAATTGTACAAAATTATAATTTATTTTTTGTCAAATATTAATTATTTATATTTGTTACAAATATAATTAAATATTTAATTACGTTGCAATATTCTAATGGATTCAAGGTAGTGAATTTCGGCCTTGAACAAAATTAATAGACACGATTTCATGACTTTTTTAAGCCCACAAAATTCGGAATTTAATTCTGCATCCATCATTTTACTAAGTTCGTATTTCAATTGAGAGTGACACGATGGAGTCGTGTACGGTTGTGTTGATGTATTAGTAGGTGGACCAGTGTTGATGTACAGACAATTTAGTTGCGAACGGCTATTAACGTTATGAATTTTAGTAGTGGTGTCTTTAGTGATCGCAGTGCATTCCGCGTTTAAGTAGTGATATTTTAAAACTATTGGGATCATCCGATAAAATTTTCGCCTTTTTCTGCTATTAACAGCTAAAATGGAGTGGTTTTGTAGATATTGATTGGATATGGCCAAAATCCCCAAAAAACGGGGTGAAGCAACAGATATGGTTGACGCATTTTTACCAAAACGTATTAAACAGGAAGGTAAGTTATTTATGAATCAATGGGAAGTAAAACCATATAATGAGGTGATGGCTTATATTTACCGACGGACACCAACTTGGTCACCGCGCTAAGCATTTAAAATTTGAACGTGTGGCATGCCTGCTGGCGAATCTGATGTTGCTCATGGCGTCTTGAAAGTGGTCAGGACGTTTGTAAAGTGAGAATATTATTCTCACGGACATGTTTCCGAAGTTGTTTCGTCGTTTGTCGTACTGCTTTAGTTGATTGGGTGTTTCTTGGCGATATTCAGTGTTATTTGACTTTGTAATTTACATTTTGGTGTCTGATACCATCGGGATTTTGACACACCACATGTGTTTTATTTGAGGTTAAAGATGTTGCGACGACAAGCTCGTTTAAGACGTGAATATCTTTACCGCAAATCGCAAGAAAATATTAGACGTGCTATTCAAGAGAAGAAGGAAAGGTTAAAGAAAAGCTTAGATGAAAATATCATCATTCACCCGGATTTGAGAAAAGAAGCTCGTTCTCTTGCAAACAAAATCGAATGGGAAGACAAGGGCCCAGCTTTAGCTACTGCCATTGGAACGGAAACAGGTGGAACCAGTGGAACTCATGAAGATGATGAATATCGTTGGGCTGGTGTTGAAGATCCCAAAATTATAATAACTACATCACGGGACCCATCGTCAAGATTGAAAATGTTTGCCAAAGAACTGAGATTGATTTTCCCCAATTCACAAAGAATGAATCGTGGTCATTATGAAATGAAACAGTTAATGCATGCCTGTCGTGCCAATGATGTTACAGATTTTATAATTGTTCATGAGCATCGTGGCAAGCCAGATGGGTTGATCATATGTCACCTGCCATATGGCCCAACAGCTTACTTTACAATGAGAGATGTTGTCATGCGGCATGATGTTCCGGATATGGGAACTATGTCGGAGCAGTTTCCACATCTTATTTTTCATAATTTTAAAACGAGGATTGGTTTGAGAGTTATGAGTATTTTGAAGTATTTGTATCCAGTTCCTAAGGAAGATAGTAAACGTATTATGACATTTGCTAACCATGATGATTACATTTCTTTTCGACATCATACTTACAAGAGAGTTAATGTGACTGAAATAGAGCTAACTGAAGTAGGACCAAGATTTCAGCTTAAGTTGTATGAAATTAAACTGGGAACAATTGAAAACGAGGATGTTGCTCAATCAGAATGGGTCTTGAGACCGTACATGAACACTGCAGCAAAGAGAAGGTTCTTATCAGAGGATGATGGCTGGATTCAAGATGATGATATTGATGTTTGAAACAAATTTTATAGCATTTCTTATTAACACAAAATGTGAATTAGTTATGATCTGAATTTTTATTGTAAGAATGTTGAAGTACAATAAATGTAAACTAAATTGTGTTAACCATTTTATTTTTGTAAACCTCATGTGGAATAGTTTTAAGCCATGAATCCGTCATAAAGAATAAAAATAAATTATGCTTGCTTTTTAATGTATTTTTAAGACAAAGCACTAAACCTAATTACAATTAACACTTGTTAGCAATTCTGATAGTGTTTTAATTTGGAAGTGTACACTTTGTTTTCCCGAGGATTGAAAATGTTACACTATGAGAATTTTGTATAAAAGCAGGAGGATTTTTATTTAAGTTCTTATTATAAGGTGGCTTTGACAACAATAAGTTGTGCAAGATAATAGGTTAAACATGTTTACTGAAGCTAGGAACTTGTGAAAAGATGATTGGAGACATACTTTAAAACTTTGTTGGTTTATCTTTTGCCATCTTTTTAATTTCAATTTTAATTATCCAAGCCCTGTTGAGGAAAAATGCATGTTGAATGAAACAAGTTTTAACTGAATCAACTGTTTTTTCTTTTTCTTTGAAAAAAACAAACTGTTTAGATTGGACAGGATCATTTGCCACAAACATGAATGAAAATGGAAATAAGTTGGTTCAAGATCATAAAAATATGCAAGTTAATTTAAATTTGCAGGTCACTGATATGAATATAGAAAATGGTATGAACACTCTGGTAAATTCTAAAGAAAAAATTGTTTTATTTTCAAGAACATGAGTTGTAATGGAACAGCAAAATTAGTTTTCTTGTACAGAAGTACAGCAAATGTAAAATGCATTCAGTAGTACAATCCTAAGAAAATTGTAAGCAAACAACTGGTAAAGCAGCAATTTTGAATAATTTGGGAACAAAGTAATATTCAAGTTGAACTTGAAAGATCAGATGTTTGGTTGAAGATGTGAAGGAATATTTCAAATTTATTGAGTTGAAAAATTTTTAATAGGGAAAATGTTGAAATTTTTTCTATGAATTTCCCAAAATTGTGAATTATGAAGGTCATTGCTTATTCGGCTTTACGGACTTTCCTTTAACCTAATAGTTATGTAAATATATTATTAAAGACAATACCTGATGATGTAATTCAAACATTCATAGAATTATATCTCCCAGAATTAGTCTCTAAGTTAATAAAAAAAAACTTTCACCTAAAATATTTGAAATCAAATTAATTTTGTGTTTCTTACAAATTAATTGAAAATTTATTGTTTATTGGGTTTTCATATTTTAAAAGAGAATTCTAAGGCCACTGAAATATTAGTAAAACATGCAAATCTTTTTAAGGAGATATTTGCAATTGTTTACACAAAGTTGCAAATTGTCACACTTTTTTTTTTTGTCCCAAGATGGGAAAATGAACAGAAGAAAAACAAAAAATTTTCTGTTGTTTAAGTTAAATTTATTTTGCATCAACAAGTTTGCATTCATACCATGTCATACCTGTGCAGCATGGCTATTTTAATTGAAAATTGTAGAAATGAAAAACTTAATTGCAGTTTTAATTTATACATTTTGTGTAGATCTGGAGGTGACTGGTGTATCACGATCAGGGAGAGTAAGGAAAAAGTCATCAAAATTGACGGACTTTGAATCTCCAGATGAAATAGATAACAGATACAAAAGGCGCACAGATAGAGCTGACACTCCAGGTCTAAATGATAGTTCAGGAGGTAAGTAAATGGAATGTTCAAAATGCAGCCTGTAAAGGAGGTAAGCAAATGATATGAAAATAGCTTAGTATTGAAGAATTTATGGAAGTTTGAATTCCTTTTATATACAGGATTTTTCCCCCCTTCATATTAAAGGCTTTGAATATAATTTCAAGCTTTACTTAAGCATATTAATTTGAAACAATGAACACCAGTAGTAGCAAATGTTAAGGCAACATCATCTCATAAATACTGGTTATAGGGAAGTTGCAGGTTTGTTCTACACCAGGTTCCAGAAATTTTCATGTGATTAGCATCATTGAGTTCGTGGTGTCTGTCAGAACCTTACAGCAATGCAAAGGGCTGATCACCTATCCTCAAATGGCCCATTTACCAATCAGAAAAAAAATCTCCATCTAGTGTTGGGGATGGCCAAACAAAACTGTAAATGCTGTTGAGCCAGAAAAATAAGTATCAATTAAATCTCGTGAGTTTGATATTTCTGTAGTGACCCTTGGTAGTTCTTAGTTAAAAATTGAGTGTATTTTGGAATTAAACCAAACATGTAAAAAGCAATTGTTTTTGTAATGAAAATGTATCAAATTGTAATTTCTTTTTGAAGTCTTCATTACTCAAAAGTGATTTGTTTAACCTGGAATATTACAAATATCACAAGTTGTAATGATTTACAAGAAACTCCAAAACCACTATTGAACCCAGTCAAAATATGCTTAAATTTTTCAGTGTCTCCATTTAAATCATGTTTGTTTAAATTTTTTCAGTGGTTTCCAATGTTATCCTATAATGTATAATTTTTAGGGTTAGCTACTCACCATGTTATGGGAGGTGGCAGAGGCAGAAAGCCTCATGGTGCAGGGGGAGGAACTGTGATGGAAAGAGCTCATCAAGTACCAATAAAACTAGAACCAAGGAATGATTCATCAGATCAGGCAAGTCATACATTTACTTTCATTCATAGTCATTTCAAGACAGGAGCCCACACATCTCAAAATTAATTGTTTGTTTGTTGTTGTTGTTTTTTTTTTGCAAAAGTATTGCAGATAAATTAATATAATTTTATATAGATCTTTTAATGAAGACAAAAACTTATGATACAAAAATAAAATTGGAATGTCTGACAGATTTCAAACAAATTGCTTTTTTATAATCACATATGCTTACTTAGGTGATATGAAAACTATTTAATTATTTTTACAATTTTTGTGTGTGGGCTAATTTATGAAACATCTCATTCAATTTTGATGTTTTTACTGGAAAGTAGAGTATCTTTTTAGGCATAACTTAGACTATTCATTATTCTTAAAGGATGTTTCTTGTTTTTATAGAGATTTATAGTTTTATTCAGGAATTAATAAAATTTGTTCACATGACTTTCAAAACAAAAAATGTTGCTGTTATGTGAGACTATAAATTACCTCAGATTTCATATAATTTTCCTTTATTTTTCCTTAAACCAAAATTTTAATGTACATTCCTTAAGATTTTTTTGCAAACATCTCAGAATAGTGAGTAAATCCACCTAGTGTATCCAGTATTTCTGAAAACCCCTAAAATACACTTTGATTCATTCTAACTGCACCTTTAGGCTTCGAGAAATCGAAGGAAAAATTGTTCCTGGAAGTTTGCCAGAAGTATCTGTTTACAGCTGCTTGTTGCAATGACGATCACAGCAGACGTGGTTGGTGAGTCATTGCAGGGTAGGGCAGGATTACACTAAAGATCGAATTCATTCCGTTTCCTGTCTGATAGAGGATTGTGATTAATAAATGCAGGGCAATGCAGGGTACTTTAATTACTGTATGTTAAAATTGTATGCCCTTACAAAGCACTGGTTTACTCTGATATTGATAGATGGGACTGACATATCTTTGTTTTGAATTTGTAAATTTTCATTAACATGAATGAAAGGGTCCGTATAGTGTTAAATAGAAGCTATATCTCCTAGATTAATTTGAATTTTTAAAGATCTTGATAATTAAATTTAAAAGGGAAAATTATGTCTCCCTCTTAAAATAATAGTTTTGATATTTATATGGTACAACAAATAATAGATTCCTTCTACTCTGCTACTCATGTAATTGTAGTTGAAGGTGTTGTAGTTGATGTAGGTAACTCCATGTGTATGCGTTTGTCATTGGAGAGGTGCAGCATCTTTGCTTAAAAAGACTTTTGTCTGGTTCTAGGATGATATGGCTGATGACTTTGTCCCAAAAAGTGAACCTGCTGATTCAGAATCTGATTCGGAGTTGGGAATGTATCCCGAGGGAGTGGATGAAGATTCAAGCATGGATTCAATGGGTATGTTGAGTTTTACTGTAAAATAGAATTATGCACCCTTACATTCCATAGAGGTGAAAAAGTAATTACTTGAATGACTCAAACCTTCGAGGAACATGTGAATTGTATTTACATTGTATTTTCATTTTTATTGAAGGATCTGATGAAGATGATGATATGGATGAAGATGGATTGATGATGAATGACCAGTCTGATGGCCGTGGTGCAGGTCGCCGAGATTCTCAAGATAATACTCCATCCCAGGTATACAGGTCAAGCTGTACTCTTTAAGAAATACATTCTCTTCAGTAAATTTGACCTAAATTTACAGTATTGTTATTATTTAGATTAAGGAAGGAATTTTATCAAGGAACATGCATTTTGCCTGGGACAGGAATAATTAATTCCCCTAAATACAGACAGATTATTTCCTTCACACCCTTTTTGGCACCACAACCTTGCTGCATCCAGAATGTTTGGACCCTGGTAATTGTTTCTGAAAAGTCATGCTGAGCCAGGCTGAACGGAGAATCAAGAAAACATGTGTGACGAGTATTAAATTGTATTAGCAGAGCATATTAGATATTAGTTAGAAGAACATTTTTCATCCCTAATTGGTTTCTGATGGGTACATATAGAACCTACATGTCAATTTTTAGATGTCTGTATTGGCAATGAGGAACGAATGAGGATGGGAACAATGAAATATTAGTTGATAATCAGAGAATTATCTTTCCTTTTAGTATTATTCTAGTTCTCCTTTTTCTTTTGACAACTAGTGCAAGCCCTTGCGAATGAAAATTAATGTAATGTGAATTTCTTGGAGGACACTGTTCGGTAAGGACATCCACAGGCAATTGTTACAAAGAAGTGTAATTGAATGAAAAGATAATTTTTCGTTTTTAGGCTCAATCATTGTACATGCTGGAAAAATCCTCGAAGAAGAAATTGATTATCAGAGATGGCAAAATTGTGGGTCGAATGAAGGCACAACGAAAAGATAAAGGGGTATGTACTTGGAAAGTAAGTTTTTGTTCAGGACCACGAACTTTGAAATTAATTGAAATGTCATTTGTTATAGAAAACACGATTTACTGCATACATGCTGTGGGCAAAAGAAATAAGGCAAGAGATATTGAGAGTCAATCCAGATATGGGTAATTAGCTATCCAGAAGCAACATATCTGTTGATTTTAGATGTATTAACATTACTGATTTGACACCTTTTTTTTTTTGTCTAGATTTTGCAACAATGAGCAAACGCCTGGGAGAACTTTGGGCCACTGTTCCCAACAATGAGAAATATGTGAGTTTCAAAATAATTTGTTCCCTTGGAATTGTGATAGTGCAATTTTCAGTCTAAGTGGTTATGATTGTACAAACACATGTAATATTGTAATTATATAGACAACCAAACAGTTTAGGGATTTTGCATAGGAATTGAGTATCCTGCATCTGTTCATCATTCACAGTTACACCATATCTGGACTACCAGTAGACAATTAATTTTTTACAAACTCATCTAGAACTTCTTAAAAATTTCCCTAAAAACTAACAAAAACATTTTGGTAACTTCCACCCTTCATCTAATCTACATAGCTGATCAGTAGCTCATTAGATCTTTCTCAACAAGACAAATTGATTGGTACTCTTCTTACAGTTCCCTCTAGGATATTCTGGAAAAAATTGAGAAAACTCTTGCCAATTGCTAATTGGTCATCTTTTCAAGACTTGTTGTTGAACAGGAACTCAAATGAAATGATATCAAATTTCCTGGTATTGTCTAACATCTGCACAAGATTATGTGGTTTTAAAGGTCCAAAGGGATGCAATTTTTATGAACCTCTGCTAATGTCCTACTTGCTACACACTTGAGACATGGCTGTTAATTTTGAAACCATTATATATAGTCCTATTGAAACTTGGGACTAGTCTTAGATATCTTGTCTTAAAAGGAGGAAAAGCACAAAACAGGCTTCAGTGGACCAAGCTTTGCATTCATTGCAACCAAAATGAATAATTGTCTATAGTAATTAGAAGAGACAGGATTTTTTTGTAATTTTATATTAATTTTTTGTCTTTCTACTTACTGCTCTCAAAATTTTAATCTTGGAAAATTGTTGCTGTCTTAACACAATAGCCAATTTTTTCGTTACATGTTTTTACATATTTGGTTCTATATTGCATAATTTACATACTTCGCTATTTTCAAAAACTTCAGCAATTTTTCCTGTATTATTACTGTGAGCTACTGCGTACTCTACTTGAGGTAGGCTCATGAAGACGGGGTCAGATATTCTCACAGTCCGGCGCTTCAGTTATCTCAGTGGTGGGAAGTGCATGTCAGCAACAGATCATTTTCATTTTTAGGTGTGAAAAGTGTCATTGACACCATTTTTGGCGACCTTTAACTTTAATTTCCAAGAAACTTGGTGATTGTCGTCATGTAACACTTTGACGAGAATATTCCATGCTGCAGTGGTTGTTTGCTGATCTAAAATATCGTCAGTTTGTACAATGGCTTCTATTACATCTGGTTTTTGGATAACAATTTCTGAAGATTTTAGTACCGAAGGGAAAGTTGTATGGTTCAAGTGCGCATCCACTTGTGCTTTCCAAATGAAATTTAAAACATTTGCATTGCTTTTAAAACTTGTATAGGAAATTTTTTATAAAAGTAAGTTAATATTATGTAAAAGTGTTCTATGACTAAAGAATTTTAATATTACAGATTATATCCGATATTACATATTTATTACATATTTTTACTGTTTTCATTACATATTTGTGTACATATTTTGACGTTTCATACTACATATTTTTCTGGTCTCTAGTAATTAGGTATACAAGGTATCTTAGGGTAAGGTTCTAGAAATGAACTGAATGATAACCTTGAGTGAGAATATGAAGATGCCTTGGGAATGTTGAACAACTCCACAATGTACAAATAATAAACAAATTCCAGGGATATTTCCTGATGTGATGAAAATATGTTTGGTTTTAACAGAAAGCATGCAACGGCAAATGTATAGACATTTCTGAGAAACTAAAAGCTTGCACTTGCTGGAACTATAGGTGTAGATTTGAAAGTAATGCAAGTTAACTGTACACTTGCTTGTGTGCTTCTGGGAAGGGTCGTTAACACCTCTGCAGGTAAATTGTTACAGTAAAGAATTGGTCCTATTCAGCTGAATTTTCCCATTTCTGTTCTTTGCTTGCTACTTTTAATTTTGTATGACTGGTCGCCCTAACTTAAGTAACTTGACATTTAAAATCGTACGATAATTTAATGTATTTATGTCTTAATGTCTGAATGTTTGGCCTCGTGCTGGGTTGGATTGCTGATAATGAAATACCACAAAATCTTTAATCAATTTCCATTAACCAGTTGCTTGGCAAGTTTTGAGCCTTTCTTCTCATTGTAATGTGCGTATAGTACAATTGATATTTTAATGCAATAATAGTACATTCGCATTGTTTGATTATTGAGCAGTTTGAAGAAATGAAATCTCTTTTATATATAATGTGCCAAGGAAAGATGTTAATTTATACAAAACCATCAATCCTAAACCCCCACTAGTGTATTTCTGCTAGATAGGAAATTCCCCCCACCTCCACCTCTGATCCTGCATTGAAGAGTTTTAAGACAAAAACAGAAGTTTGCAGATTATGACAAATTTGGGGTATGTGCTCGTGCAACACACATTACCACTGCAGCATGCATGGGTGGTCAGAATTAATCCATGAACATAAAATTAAAGTCTCATGTCAATGGGACCTGTAAGGCTTTAATATGCAGTACAGAAGCTGGCTGTTTGAAGTTACGATTCAGATTGAAGTTATGATTCAGATTGAAGTTATTTTCGCTTTTGAAACAATGATTTATAAAGTGCAGAATGTTCACCCAGGACCAGCTAAGCATTTTATAAAGCTTTAAAGAATGTCTCAAAGTAAAATAGAAGTCCTTTTTTCCCCTCAATTTTTAATTCTATCAATAGTTATGTATTATGAAATTGATGATGGTCTTGTGAAGTTATTTAATTTGTCTGAATTAAAATACCGGTCAGAAAACTGAACATCTTTAAGCAAGTTTCTTAGAGTTAAAACTGAGATGAGTGAACAGGACTTTTTTTTTCTAGGTTCTAGATCCCTTGGATAAATCTGATTCCATCTCAAATATACAAAATAAAAGTGATTGTTGAAATAAGTTTCTTTAATAACTGAAATTCTAAAAAAAGACTTGAAGTATTAATGAAAACAGAAAAATAGAGAAAATTCATTTAAATAATACCAACAATAATTGTAATAAGTTTTCTTTCTGCAGATACCATAAAACCCTTCAGATCACCCTCCCCCCTTTTTTCTCCAAAAAGACTAAATCTTCAGTAGAATTTGTGAGCTTTTTAAAAAAATCTTCCAAATGAGAGCTTTGTGTTCAAACTACCAGTTACAAGTGATATAATATTATTTAACTCAAAGAACACTTAAGTTTCACTAACTTTTGTCAATTTAATAATTTTCTTTACATTAGTGTTACTACAAATATTAAAATACAAAACTTCATGGTCAATAAACTTAAGTTACACAATTTTTTAAAGGTATTAAATATATATTTTATCCAAAATTGAAGAGTCACTTTTTCTTATTAGAATTGGAAAAGACGAGCAAAACGCCTTGCAGTCAAAGGCAATAGAGAAGCTCCTACAGCAACTGACGCAGCACGTTGGAAGGCTCCTCCTTCACGTTCAAAATTTATCAATAAACAAGCAAGTCGAAGTCAAGGGCAGGCTGCCAACTCCCAAAATGAATCAGTCACTCTACCTACAAGTATTGCTGGAGGTGGTCGACAACATGTCCGGCAGCAGGTAGTAACTCAGACATCAAACCAAAATATGACTGCTAATTTGACTGTATCTCCTCCAGAAAATACCAAGTAAGTATAATCTACATTAATACACAACACTACATTAATTAAAACATTGTAATGTAGGATGGTTGTTCAAAACAGACAAGCTGTACATTTATAATTTGAACTAAATATATTAATAAAAAGTGTTTCTTTGAATGTAAAGCAATCTTTATTTTGGGTTTTAAAGAGTTTAAAATCAAAGAGGTCCTACTTGGTACACTGTTGCAAGCTTGCTTGTACATGGAGAGTAGTGGACCCATAAATTTCCGAATTCCACAATTAAGCTTTTCAAAAAATTGTCATTCCATTACATTTTTTTACATTAAAACCATTTTTCAGGTCAAGGAATGGTTCTATTTTGAAAGAACACAAAACACAATTATTTTTCATACAGAAAAGAGATGGTCGAGGAATAACTCTTTAACACTAGAAAGGCGGCAATGTTATTCTACATAAAATGACTACTTTTATTTTGAGAAACATTTGTTATAATTCAAGTCTTCTTAAACATTTTAAGGTTTTAAATGTTTTAGAGTATAAAGCTATTATCTCAAAAACTAAGATGTCTAAAAGAATGAATTTTGGCATTTTATAGAACATCCTCAAATATTAAGTCACAAAATATCACAAAAATAAATCAATATAGTCACAAAATAAATCTAAAACTTCAAAATAGTCAAAATGACTGCCCCCATCATTCTAGTGTTAAGAACTGCTCAATAGCATAATTGGAGAAACTTACTTTGTGAGGTTCTAATGTATCCAAACAAAATATTTTTTAGGTACCCCTTTAATTGGCAGTACATTTTTTCAAACCTGATGCTAGAATTCAGGTATGCCTTAAAGGCATCTGGAATTTAAAATTAAATTTCATTTCTGCTTATGTTATAAAGTTTTAGAATTTATTAGATATTAAGACATTGACAGTTTTTGACCTTTGCGTTAATTTTTTTTTATTTTACCCAAACTGATCCGTTAGGTCAAACAAGGTAACGTCTGGAATACTCTCAGAACCTGTAGTTGGACCTGGATTGTACAAAGTAGTTGGCTCACAGCCCGTAGATGTTGCAGCTCACCTTAAGCTTCTTGGAGAATCATTATCCATTATTGGCGAGCGCTTAAAAGAGCATGAGGTAAGTTGTCATACTCTTACATACTTGTATAATCCAATCATTTATGAACTTCATCATTAAATAATTGCATTTTATTGAGCTATTGAATGGATTGAATCATAATTCTTAATTAATTACATATATTTTTTATTTTCCTTTCTTTCTTCCTTCCTTCAGATCAATATAAAACACCCTTCTGGTAGTGTGGTTTGTACTTTCCAATTTTGCTACCACAATGAGAATCTTGCACCTAATCTAGGCCAAATTTTTTTTCAGACAGTCTCCCGACTTTACAACTTTTTGCGTTCCTATTTTTTTCTCAAATCATTCAGTCCTCTTTTAGTATTACCTATGTTAGTTTCTCTACAATTCAGAAATAGCTAATGGTTATTTTTACAGAACATTATCACTAATAAACTTTGTGTGACTTAAAAAAGTGTTATGGTGCAATCCATAATAAACTCATTTTCTTTTGCAGGGTCAATTTGCAGTGTCTGGTAGCCTCTCTGTGCTTCTTGATTCTCTGCTTTGCGCTTTGGGGCCTCTCCTATGTTTGACTCAACAAGTACCAGAAACTAACGGTTGCCCGCCAGAAATGCTCAGTAAAATTTTAGACAATATTGCATATTTCATGCCAGGACTATAATCTACTTATCCTAAAGTGAATAATTTTGCAAACTATGGGCTGGTGGACTGATTATACCATTCTGATCTTGAAGATGAGAGGAATTTCCAGTGTGGTTTTGTAAATACATTGATAAAGATTCTTTAAAAAATGTTATTTTTAATAGGATTAGCTCATTAGTGCCACTTTTGTACTAATTAACTTGATTACAGAATCCAATCTGTAACTTTGAATGTATGTTCTTTTTTGTAGTACATTTGTTTAGGCTTGAAAGTTTTATTTTCTTGTGAATCTTGCTAATGGAGACAGTCCAAACACTAACTTTATTCTCTCATTTGAAGACCATCAAGAAAATTTGCTAACCTTATTAGTTGTAATGATTAACATAATTTTCATCTTAGGTGATATTCATTACCCCATATGCATATGACCTGCATGATATTTGTTCTTTTCTTTCACATTGTAATTTCCTAATAGATTATAGAGTGTATATAACTGTGTTAATGAGAATTTCCTTTAACATATTCAAAGCCGTCTCTACAAAATAGTACAAAAAGATTAAAAATTAATTATAAATTTTGTAATGTGTGTATTATGTAATAAAATTTTTCATTTCCCACTTATTTTTTCATCATATTTCATGTTCAAAGATTCTTGTTTATCATTCCTTTTTACCTCTATGTATACAGATGGCCAATCCAAAGTAATTGACATCCACAACCTGAGATAAGAAAAACACTGATAATCTGGAGTTCATTTGATATAGAATCATAACAAATTTAAATTATTTTGTTTGCTTTAATGTTAAAATAAGACTTAATATGAATGACAATCAATAATTAAATACATTTAATTTAAAAAATGGGATAAAATGAACAGTTTGCCTAAGAACAAAATTGACTGAATCAGATTATCATCACTAAAGACCTGATTCCTGTGTAACTGCAGTTTTCTTTACTAACTTGTAATTGGATGAAACCTCGTCAGAAATTTGAATCATGAGATGGATGTTATTTTAGTACTCGCTTTATTTTGTACGTTTTGGGTAACGTCTGAAAACTGCACATTTTGGAATTTCAATGGATGCATTTGCAAGATTCATAGTTTTATTGCATAAAATATAATTATTATATTCTCATTTTTGCTTTAATTTTCCTGTTTTATTAAAGAAAAAAGTTTTTATAACAACCCGGCAGTGCATTTGGGTCTATGATTTCCGAGTGCCTTTTAATAGGTATCAATTCTGCATTTTTTAGCCCTAATTCTGTATCTGTACCTTTCATTATGTCTATTATCTAATTAAAATTTTAGTGTTATTTTATACAGTTGGGAACACGGATACGCAGTGTTGCCACAAACTCCATCCGCTGCCCTTGCTTGTGTCCACTCAACCAATGCTATGTTCTAGGTCTATCTTCCCAATCGGATCATATATCCATTTTGTCAGTCTCTGCTAAACTTATGAACTCGACACTGCATGTGCAAGACACATTTGACCTTACATCTGGGCATGGAGCTTAGTAGAAAGCTGCATTGCATTTCAAATGCATCTGATTTCTCGGAACTGCCTTGCGAGATTCAGGGGATACGGGAGAATGAATAGAGTTTTTGACTGCTTTTAGCTGTGTGCATACGTAAGTCAAAATCAGGCTTGGAACACAGCAACATGCCAAACTTAGACACAGTGAACATGCCAAAGGCGAAAAATATGAAACCTGATTTGTTTACACACTGTACAATTGTAATTATAATAAAAACAATAAAATCATAATATTTCTTTCACCTTAAATTTCACTTCTTGAGTATAAAATAAACTGATAATTGGATTAGCTGGAGTTTTTAGGGTAATAAGTTTTGAAAAGTTTTGGTGTTTTTCACTGCATATTCGAGGGAGTTTTACTGCATAAAAATCTGGTCTTTAATCATCACATTCCAGAAAGCCAAATATTACTAGAATTACTGACAGCTGTGTCTGCAACTAATTTATACACTTCCACTTTTCAAGGGATTTTGATGATTGACGCTCTTGGTGCAAGAGTGACCTATCCCCTAATTCTGACTTCAGAGAAAATGGCTGTCATGCATGTTTGTTTCAGAAGATTCATTTCGAAGTGTTTTTGTTGCCCAAATTTTGTTTTTTATTTAGTTTTTCATTTAGTTGTTTTTTAAATTTATTTTTTGCTCTGATGTTGCAATTTTTCTTGCAGGTAACAATAATTCCATGTATAGTTGTCTCATATACAATTTACACACACACACACACACATATAAATGCATTGTGCTATACTTAGAATTGCGCAGAGTAAATATGTCGGATACAATTTATTTACCACGTATGATCACAATTTTTATGTGTCCTATGACAGTTCCAATCCCCTGGATTTTAAAAATGAAGTAAAATTTATCAAACAACAGAACTAGTGCATTTTTGGTAAGCACTTACAATGAATAACCACGAGTCGAAAGGTGTCGTATTTGTAGGTCATACTTTAATTACAAAAATTATAGCGACATAAAAACTCTTACCCAGATTATACATACACACACCACACACAAAATCATTAATTCTCAAAAAATCACGGATGCCTATGCAAATTAAAAGATCAACATAACATAGCATAGCACAGAAAACAGAACTATAACGGTGAAAAAAATCGAGGTAGGCCACAGCTACACAAAATTACCTGATCACAAAGGTACATAACTACATAAAATGTTTTAAAAAATTTAAAAATTCACTTTGACCAAGAAAATAAAAAGCAAATGCAATTTGAATCACAAGCATCATTGGTGTGTGTGTGTGTGTGTGGAACGGGGGCGGTCATGTCCCATCCAATAATCAGTCTTTTTTTTTTTCTCATTTAATTTTTTAGCATAACACAAATGCATTCAGCCTAGTATCAACTAGACTGTATTACTCTTCAGTATGCTTTGAGGCAGAAATATGATTGGTCTGCTAATAAGAGCTGATCTTTAACTTCCTTCAAAGATAGAAATATACTTAAGAAACGGCATCCCATACAAATAATAGTTGTTATTGAAAAATGTTATCACCTGCCACACACATCAAGATTTGCTGGACCTTCTCAACCAAGACACATTAACAGCCAGTGATATTAACAGAGCAATCTTCAGTCTTATCAGAACAACAAAATTTATAGTAATGTGATTTAGATTAAAATAGGTAATTCAATTTTCCTTAAGTCAATAATGTGTGCCTTTTTAAAAATTGTATTCATTATTTTCTAAGTTTATTATCAGAGTGTATAATTCTATTCATTATTTTCTAAGTTTATTATCAGAGTGTATAATTCTATTCATTATTTTCTAAGTTTATTATCAGAGTGTATAATTGAATTCATGAATAGATACAACATAGCTTCTTGACCTACCGCATGCTCCTTATTAACTTAAAAAAATCTGTAGAGGCTTTAAACTACAATTCCTTGAATATGAGCCTTTAAATCAATTTCTTTGATGCCATCCCTCCTATTTTACATGGCAGTGATGCACATGATTTGAATGCTTTTTAAACCTATATTACTTTTTCAACAATTATATCAATATTTGAATTTCAAGATCTAAATATTGTGCTTTATCATGCATCTTCATAAGTTAAGACAAGATCTATTTCTTTTCTAATTTCTTTAACATTAATATTCTGCAAAGAGTTCCTAAATTATTTAATGTGGCTACAAATCTATAAGATGCTGTGTCTAATACTAGCAATCGAGATGAACATGGAATTACTGAATTAATTTATCAGTATCCCCGAAGTAGCTGATACAATCTCCAAATAAAATTGACCACTGAATAGTTCAATATTAGTATGAACTGTTCTAGATTCCATTATGGAAATAAAAGTAAATTCCAATTCAGAGGTGCCTACATTTTCTGAAAGTTTTTGCAATGCTCCAGCAAAAAAATTATGCAAAAAATTCTGATTCAAAACCTTAAATACAAAATATTACATTAAAGAAATATTTACATATCCACAGCAGCTTAATCACAGCATCTTGTTGCCATTTTCACAAAAATATCCACTTTCATATACAAAAGAATTAGAGCACCTGTGAACTTGTAGTTTATATCCATTAAAAATAACTGTTGTCTTCATTAATTAAAATATACATCTTTTAACAATTAACATGAAAATGTAAGTTTAATTTTTCACAACAGTAACTTGTGTCATTATATAACTATATTCTCAAACATTCGTAGGTTGCTCCAGGGACAAAATATTGACATTTATATTTAAAATATTTAAATAGCAATTGCAACAACATGAAAAACAAAGAAACAAATGAAATGGTCTTGGCTATTTTGAAATATCCATGCATTATTCTCTGTATTATTCAGTTCAGGAGTTGGATTTTACTGCATGTGAAAACAGATAGTCCTTATTTAGTACCACAAATTCACTGTATTTAAAATCTGCCTTTCCTGGGAAGCTGATTGGACCTACCTAAATTCTACCATTTCAACTTAATCTATTGTAGGTGACTACTACTCTATGAATTTTCACAAGTCCAACAACTAGCATATCTACGACGATATCTTGATATTGCACAGGAAGTAGATTCAAAATACTTCATACAAAAATTCAAATGATACAAATCTGAAATATTGGATTGCAATACTATTTTCTTAGATGAACAAATTGGAAAAATAGGTCATTGCAGCATGCATTCCTCTCAAAAGGAGAGAATGTATCCTCATTTCTTATTATGTTGCTCAAGAGCTTTTTGCCAGCAAGAGTAAGGCAGTTTCATTATTTATAAAACAGGGTAGGCCACACATATGACAGGGCACATTCCATTACTCAGAACTTTATTGCTCCATTGGCAAGTACCCCAAACCCAGAAATATTGGACAACTATCAATAACCTAATGAATATTTTAAACTGAAATATAGATAGGGTGCTGGAAAGGAAAGCCCTCAAGACTCAATGTCTGTGCATTATCAAACTAGGACTTGTATTCTATTGTATCTACTAATAGTACAGAAGTCATTTTTAAGCCTGAGACCTAATTCATACTGTTCACACAACTACAAATATCATTATTAATGAAAAGCCAGTACTTATGGAATAACGATTGTAAGGTTAAAATAATGCTCCATGTGCATCAGCCACAAAATATTATGAAAACATTTACATGGAAGTTTTCGGAAGTGAATTTAGGAATTAAAAATTAACTTGCACTGATATAACAATTCAGTAATCTGTACACATTTTGTAAATTGATGCATTTTCATTCATTTTTATGTCAGCCAATATACTTGAAGCTTATAAATCACTCAAGGCTTGAAACTGTCAATACTCAAGATCGAGTTTCCGACAAAAAATATGAAAATTTCAAAATTACAGAAAATGGCATGAAAAACATATCACAAGAGCTGCTCCAGCTACAATAATACAAAAAATTACAAAAGAGGAAAAACTGTCCACTTTGCAATTAACTACAGGATAGACGCTTCCAATCGCTAGAAAAACAAATTTAACCAATTTGTAACCAATATTCACGTGTCATCATATCAATAAGATCTCAAAATTAATTTGAATAAATTGTATTTAGGGACAAGATTCACTTCAGTTCTTATTTGTTTGTTTTTTTAACATCGTTGTTCTATTATAAAATTTTATTTTAAATTATGTTGCACAAACATTTTGCAAATTAATTCCTACAAAACAAAAATTGTAACAACAGTTACAACACATATATCTGGTATCCTAAGTAATTTCACTAAGTACAGAATACTTTTCAAATCTTAAAAAAATGTAAATATACTATCAAAAAAATCAAGGGAATAACGATCCACACCCTGTTTTAATCATCTTGATTTAATATTAGGGTATCAGAAAGAAAGAGGGTTTGTGGAAAAAATACGATTAGAAGACATCAAGAAATGGGAAAGCAGCACTGTGGGGCCTTGCAAGATCCGCCAAAAAGCATGCACTACCAGCCCACCCCTCATACAGACTAAAAGGACAATCAGGAGTTCGAGCTCCTTTCTCAAACTCTGATGTGAACATAAACTGAGCAAACGCTTGGGCCCGATGAAGATATTTCTTATCATTTGTCAGGCGATACAACAACAGGAACACATACGCATTACCTGCTACACCGTGGCAAATTCCTGAAACAGATTATTCATGTTTAAATTATATATCCATTTTAAATAAACATGATTGCAATATCAATCAAGATTGGAAAGTCTGCAAAACTGGCAATCTTTTAAATTTATCTTTCAAACATGATTAATTTTTTTGATAAATTATCAATTTCAAGCTCAATATCAAATGTTTATTTGACTGATGTAAGTTCTTAACATTTTTAGTTCCAGAATAACAGAAAAAATATGAACATCAAATAAGTGAATATTAGTTTAGTTAATTTAGTTCACTTATAATCAAAATGTACTTAAAGGCCAATGGAAGGAGAGAGGAGAAAAGAGGTACACAAAGATTAAGAGAAGAGCTCAAGACAGACTGGTGAGACTGTGAAAACAAGAGCATTGAAACTACAAAATTTACAAGATGAAAGAAATCATGATCAAGCTGTGGCAGATCCAATGGGTCCATGGCGCCAAGAGCCCCCCTCCTGCCCCAACATTTTCCGTTAATTTTACTCAATCTGTTTGAAACAATTACCACACACTTATTGCATCTCACTCAAAGGAGAATTCCCATTATAATCATACTTTTTCATTCCAAGTTGACATTCACAACATTTTACTTCAAAATTATTTAAGGGAGGCGATTCAAACTGAAATTGGCTCCCTGCAAAATATTTTCTGGATTCACTGTGTTCAAGTAATTTCAAGAAGAATAAGAAATATAGCCAAAACAAAATAAATATGCTCCACTCTAAATCAGAAAGTAAATTTATTTCAAGATAAAGAGTGTAAACTCACAATGGCCTTACAACATTTAAATGTGTTGGTCTTTATCTTCTCTGAAAATACTAAAAATTATTTCATTCACTTTAGTTTTAAAGCAAAATAAGTTTAAAGTTATCTCTACCTATTCATATTTCAGAAAAAAGATTATAAGGTACATGATCACACTATAATCACCAGAATTAACTCTCTGATTGGCAGCATTTGCATTTATATAAAAGATCTTCAATTTTCTTACTTTTAAATTATTACAAACAATGATAATTAAAAGTTGAAGTTCTTTTCCTGTTATTTCATTTGTTCACTATCACTGGGGTCAGCAAAATAGTTTTCAGGAAGCAAGTGATTTGTGTAACAAAGTCACTAGTTTCAAGCTATTACACTAGTATTCTTTAGTGTTGACATACCTGGTCCTTTTTTAAGAAGACCTTTATTCCATACAATTTCTCCACACTTTATACATGCTTGCAAATATTTTTCATCCTTCCAATGCAAATATGCTTTGGCCATTAGATACACAACACCTAGAAAATTAATATTTGAATTTGAATGAACATTAAAGAATTTTAGACAAGACAATGTGAAAACTTGAAACTACCTGGAGCACCATGGCACCAGTGTACCAATTCATCAGATTCCGAACGTGCCCTTCGACCCAATTCATCTGTTGCACATGGAAAATTGCCTGATGCAGTTTGTAAATTCATTAGGTAATCGACACTAGTTCTGACATCAAGTTCAGCTTTGGGATCTGATTGAAGATAACCAGGAACTGTCAAAATCATCTGCAATATAGTACTTAACCCATGGGCAGCTCCTGAAGATAAAAGCATAAATATAAGAACAGATCTATAAATATATATACTACATATTGTGCACGTAAATTCTGAACCCTTACCTAAGTATTCTGTGTCATAGTACGCATACATTAATGGACATGGGCTTTTATATTTGCGAGCATATTCTCTTCCCGATTGTATCATTGAATCACACAAATTTTTCATTATTTTGGGAGGAATAGTTCCTTTTCCAAGTTCTTTCTCTAACCACAAAGCCCCCGATAAATAGCCTGCCCGCCCAACAAGTAATTCATCACCGCCACATCTCAAATAATGAACTGGCATGCAGTTATCCGCTGCCTTAATGTACTTCCTAAGATTCTTTTCAGTCGCCTCTTTATTTCCTGTTAAAATTTATTGGATTACAAATTCATTCAATTGAAGCAAACTACAATTTATACAAGACCTATTTTACCTGCAGAGTTATTTAATACAGCTGCAACAGCATATATGCCGGCATATCCCAACAGGAAGGCAGATTTTTGTGAATGGTCACCTTTGTGAGCATCAATGTAGGATAACGAAGCATCGATGTAATTTAATCCCTTTTTAATAAAATCAGCTTTTTCAACGCTACATAGAGGTGACTGACTCAAAAAATAGAACATGTAACCTATGCCTCCAACGCCAACATATAATCCCCCGTCGGCATCATGAACTCGAGGAGGCTGTTGTTCTTTAATAACATTCACTACTTGTAATAATTTCTGTTTCCATTCCTTTTCAGAGACATTAATTTCTTCGCCGTCGTAATCGTTCAATTTGTTAGGAAAATATCTTTTCGGTTGGCTCATCGTTGAATACGGCACAAATTTTAGACGAAATTCGCACAATACAGGGAAAAGTAGTGCTTTGAATGTTTTATGAGTCAATGAAATCAACATTCACTTCATTATTAATATAAAACAGAGTTGAAAGTATTCTAATCTCTGAAAGGGCCAAACCAATTTTTTTTTCTTTCTTCGCGAACGAAAAAGATCCGTCCCGGGAAATTCATATACGCACTTTCGCCCAGCAACAATTTATTGAACTACCAACGCAACGGCATCACTTATTTTTCTTGGTTATTTAAAAAAATCGAATATTCATTGCATCGTTACATTTAGCTCGTCCTTGCTTGAATAATGTTCAGAATGGGCAATGGATTGCAATATAATAATAAATGTTCCAAGATGGCGGCGGTGTAGTACGTGAGTTCAGGTCGCTCCTCATAAGTAATCAAATATTTTGTCTATTAACAGTTTTTTTGTCGAAAATCTTCGTCTCTTCATCTTTAACATAAAATTATACATTAGTGAAATTATTTGCAAAAGTTTCTATCGATCCGTTCATAAAATATATCAAACGTACTACACCGCAGGCCACGTACGCGTGTGATCGTAGCCTAACCTAAAATTGTGCTAATATAATTTTTACGTAGTAGCTTAGCATATAATAGTGTGTCTGTTAGTGTGATATTCAGTGTCAGTGTTTACTTAGTGTGCTTGTTATTGTGTGATTTCCTTGTGCATGTAAATAACTTGTGCATGTAAACAAAGTTCATTTGTCTGAATTTAGTACAACTCGTCAAACTACACTTGTCACCACATTTACAACATGAACAGAGATCAGGCACTCCTTTCACTTGCAAAACTCCACGCCGACCTCAGGAAAGTCTATGAACATGTAGAGTACATTACTAGGGAGATCCGTAGACTGGAAAAGGTCGTTCACAACTCTGATGGCTGGACGGAAGTAACCAGAAAGAGTAGGCCTAATTATGCGCGCGTTCCCAGCCATCCACCCGTGATTGATAACACTTCTCACCACTTCCCCACTAGCAACAGGTTTTCCATCTTCAACAATCCTAACTCCTTTCCTCCATTGCCAACTATTCCATCCTCTCGTCAACCTAACCACCCACCCCAGAGATCAGCACAAAGTAGGACCACTTCTAGTCTGCCCTCAAAAACTCAAAAACACAGTAAACAGGGCAAGACTAAAACACCAACAAAAAACACTCTCTCTCATTCAAATAAAGTTCTTATATTAGCTGACAGCCACGGTAGGAACCTTTCCTCCACAATGAGAGAGAAACTCCCTTCAAAGTTTTCGGTTACTGGTGTTTTCAAACCAAGTGCCAGGATGGTACAAGTAATTGAAAACTTACACACACTGACTAGCTCCTTCGGACATCATGACACAGTAGTAATTATAGGTGGGCAGAACGACATAAATCATGGCAGTAAACTTAACATAGAAGAACATCTACCAACAATACTAGAGACTGCCAGTCACACTAATGTCATCATGACTACTCTGCCCCCCTGGCACAACAACATTTCCACAAACAATGAAATTAAAATAGCAAACAAACACCTAAAACATCACTTGAGAGAGACACCAATTACACTACTTGATCTTGACAGTCTCTCAAGAAACTTATTTACAAAGCATGGCCTCCACCTCAACCAGGTAGGAAAGCAGAAACTTGGTGCCATGTTAACACAACAAGTGTTGAACTCTTTTCCATCCTCGCTCCCACCTACTTCACACTCGCTCATCCCATCCACACCTACCTCCACGTTACCATCTCCACCTATCCCCCTACCACCACCTCCATTTCATGATCCTATCCCAACGGCCACACCTGTCACTCTCACTCCTGCTCCAACTTCCTTTCCTAGTCCAAATCCTCATCCAAAGTACAACCTTCGCTGCAACCGCAGACCACCCCCTGCCTATGACCTGTAGCAACTACACTTAACAGGAAAGCCCACAATACATAAAAACAAATACCTATATGTACTACATCAAAACGTTCAATCTTTAAGAAACAAACTTACAGATTTAGAAATATTACTCGAACAAGACCTACAACACTTAACAATATTATGCTTTAGTGAACATTGGTTAACTCAACAACAACTAGACAGCACACACATTCCAGGTTTCACCCTAGCTAGTGGCTCATGTAGGCAAATAGGCAAAACACATCACGCTTATGGCGGTACTTGCATATTTGTTAAAAATAACATTCATTATGTATCAATCACGGAATACTCCTATCTCTTAAAAGATAAAGACTTTGAAATATCTATCATAGATTTACCAAATCAAAGAATATGGATTTTATGTATGTACCACAGCCCCACTGGAAACACAAATGTTTTCCTAAAAAATCTTGAAATTGTTCTTGTTAAACTTAAAAGACGCAGAAATTATAAAATTATATTATGCGGTGATTTCAACATAAACTGTTTGTCAAAATCAAATGATGAGGAACTATTCAAAAATTTACTTAAATCTTTCAACTTACAAACTATTATAAATCAACCCACCAGAATATCTAAAACAAGCAGTACTGCCATTGATCAAATAATAATAGACACAAATGATTGCAGCTATTCAGTTGTTACATATAACACAGGCTTTAGTGACCACACAGCACAAATTCTCAAACTCAAATTGGACACTAAAGTTATTAAGGAAACACTTTATAGAGAAACTCGAAACTTCTCTCAGGAAAACCTTGACAAATTCAACTCCCTAATAAGTTCAGAAAACTGGGAGGAGGTGTACAAAGCAACAGACACAAATACCAAATTCAACTTATTCATAAACATATTCCAAAGTTATTTCAACACTGTTTTCCCACAAACACTGAAGAAAATAACAAGCAAAAACCACAAATCATGGATAACTAAAGGAATCAAAACATCATGTGAAAGGAAACGAAACATGCATGAAACCATCCTTCATCACGAATGTAGTTCTGATTTCATTGCTTATTACAAAACATACAAAAGTATCTTAAAGAAAGTAATTAAACAGGCCAAACTGTTAATGAATGATCGACACATTGCCGAAGCACGAAACAAAACAAAAGCAATGTGGAACATTGTAAAAAATACTCTAAAAACAGAAAACAGAAACACCAAAAACATTGAACTTAACTACAAGAACAATGTTCTGCGCAACCCACAGCAAGTAGCAAACACTTTCAATAGACATTTCTCAGAAATTGGAGAAAAGTTAATACACTGCAATTCTGTAAATAATATAAATATGCAGTCAAATATACCCACATCACCAAATGCAAAGTCCATGTATATATCTGAAACATCACCTGCAGAAATACAGAAAATCATAAATAAAATGAAAAACAAATTCTCTACAGGACTGGATAATATCCCTGACATACTCATTAAACATTCAGCAACATATATACTAGAACCGCTCACACACATTTGTAATCACTCCTTAATGACAGGTAGCTTCCCAGAAATTCTCAAAAAAGCAAAAGTTAAGCCACTATTCAAAAAAGGCAACACTCACGATCTCATGAATTACAGACCAATATCCTTACTATCTGGATTTTCAAAAATTCTAGAAAAACTTTTTAATGATAGACTCAAACATTTCCTCAATTCAAATAACATATTGACAGAGGCTCAACATGGATTCAGAAATGGTAGATCAACAGACACTGCTATCTTCACCTTTCTAAATAACATACTTCTTGCTCTAGATCAGAAAGAAATTCCCATCGGTTTATTTCTAGATTTATCAAAAGAATTTGACATTATTGATCATGACATACTGTTATTCAAACTTGAAACTTTGGGAATTAGAGGCATTGCACATCAATGGGTAAAATCTTACCTTTCAAATCGTTGTCAAGTAGTCACAATCAAGCATGTTAGAGATAAAATGATTTCAAGCCATTTTTCCCAACCTAGAATGATAAATTATGGAGTCCCACAAGGATCAATCCTGGGCCCTATACTATTTCTCTTGTACATCAACGACATGCTCCTGACTCTACAAAAGAGCAAAATGGTCCTATTTGCAGATGACACTAACATTATTATTAAAGCAAATACCCAACAAACTCTACAGAAAGAAGCACAAACAGTTCTAGAAGCACTTGTAAAATGGTTTCAGGAAAACAAACTCATCATAAACACCAGTAAAACTGTCTCCCTAAACTTTCGGAATCCACTCTCTAATGTAAAGCCTCTAACACAATTGATGATAAAACACATGCCTGTAAAAATAGCCCAAAAAACAACTTTCCTTGGA
The DNA here is from genome assembly GCA_011170035.1 of Teleogryllus occipitalis. Classification (NCBI taxonomy): domain Eukaryota; kingdom Metazoa; phylum Arthropoda; class Insecta; order Orthoptera; family Gryllidae; genus Teleogryllus; species Teleogryllus occipitalis. The sequence goes on from BLKR01004310.1 coordinate 98,593, forward strand.
TTGACAATTCAAGACAATTTAAAATGGAACTCCCACATCACAGATCTAAACAACAAGCTTACCAAGTCATGCTATGCCATCTACATCCTTAAGTCAAATTCAAATTTGGATACACTACGAACAGTGTATTTTGCAAATGTCCCCTCGCATCTAAAATACGGAATCATATTCTGGGGAAACTCCCCAGAAAGTATTCACACTTTTATCATCCAAAAAAGAATACTGAGAACAATGACAAACACTCACAAACATGAGTCCTGCAAACCACTTTTCAAGAAATTACAAATCCTACCACTCCCATGCATATACATATTTGAAATATTAATCTTCACAAAGAAGACGCGTATGGAAAACAAGGATTCTGTTACTCTAAATACTGATGTTCACAACTATAATACTAGACAAAACAAGAATGTGCATGTCCCACACTGTGAAACTTCACTCTTTCAAAAAAGTACCCTTTTTGAAGGCATCACACTATATAACAAACTCCCTAGTGAATTTAAAAGCTTAAACTCAATACACACATTCAAAAATAAACTGAAAGCTTTCCTGTTAAACCATACATTCTACAGTACAAAGGAATACCTACACCATAAACACATATCAACATCAATATAAACTAATAAAAATAATTTTTTTTTTTTTTTTTTTGTTTGCATATTCTGCTGCATGACTTGAGGCCCCCCCCGCTGATTGATGGATATAAAAGGATAGATCCAGCCCAAGCATCCATCTCATGAAGATTCTCCTTCTTATTTATTTTTGCTCTCAACTTTAGCTTTACCCTACTATTTATAAAATTAATTTGTATTTAGCATGAACACAGAATTCAATTTTATACCTGTATTGTATTTAATATTTGAAATATTTGCATTGTACATTGTATGATCATATAATGTCCTGACTTGTCATACATGGCTTATGCTGTATTTATGTGACAAATATATTATTATTATTATTATTATT
>BLKR01004310.1:99661-113010 GCA_011170035.1 Teleogryllus occipitalis
ATGACCAAACAAGTTACATGTGCCAAGTCTTTACCTTCACAAAAAGTTGCCCTATTGTTCTGACGTCCTTCTGGAAGGACGCTCGACTTTGTAAATACTAACAATACAAACTCAAAATTGTTTTTACTTTCTTCCTAATGACCTTATTACAGAATACTAATATCATATAACTCAATTTCAAAAAAGATTATTCACGACACTGGGTTAATAAAGCATTTCTTTTATACTTTGGAGTGTTTTTCTGTCGTAATGGTGTGAGTTCTAGGCCGTTTGAAAATACTCTGTCTTTGGGACCACACGAGGGCCAACTTAAGAGACAAACATTCTGGGAAAAATCCAAAACCTATTAGGAAAAGAAAAATCCGCCACAGAAACATACACAAAAGTGAAGAAAAGAAATAAAAAAGCCAGAAAAACAAACACGAAAAGAAAATCCGTTATAACCCTGTCAGGAATTGTTAGTGGCACAGAACACCAAGAAACAACTGGGCAAACTATACAGATTTCAGACACACCAGAATCAGTAGGACCACAAATCACAGTTCATAACGGTATGCAATATATATCGAACGCAAATACTAAAATAACAGCACAAAAGAAAGAAAATAAGGAACTGCTAAGAATAGCCCCGAAACACGAAAGAATCATCGGCGTAGTTCCCACAGCAAACCAGAGAATAAAGGCAGCTGAAGATAAACTATGGTTCTTCGTAAGAAAAGCTAATGACAACACAAAGGAAGACTTGCAAGAACACCTAGAAAACATGCAAAACCCTGCAATCTGCAAAGAAATAACCAAGGCATTTAACAAAGGTGTGAAACAAGAATACGCCGACAAGGTGAACAACCTGCAAACACGACCACAAGGAATCAAAGTAAAGCCTTTCACTTTCAAAGATACAGACGCAATCCATACCGCTCATACACAAACCCGCATTATAACTGGCATTCTGTGGAACATAGAAGGCGCTAAAAATGCATTAGCATCGACACCAACGGACGCCCTGCACGGAACGAACAACGCAATTCTAACGGGCTCTATTGAGCTCGCTCGTGGCGCATAGCGAAGTCGCTAGCCTTTCACCACAGGTCCCGGTTCGATTCCCGTCGAATCTCATGTGAAATTTGTTCCAACAAAATGAGTTTGGCTGCTTCACAAGGGCTAGTCCAACCTCTGTGAAGTGTCGTAAACCCTACCCCTATCCTTGTTCCCTCCCAATTCTAGCCGCTGGTAAGGGACGCGCGTAGTTGGAGGCGCGTACGCGGAGATTCTACCTGGCGGTCCTCTTGACAACTGACTGCGTCATGACGTGATAAAGATAATGGAGGATTATTTTCCAGCGAAAAAAGCGCTCACCCCCCCCAGGGGGCTTGGAGACGCATTGCGTCAACTTGGACGCAACAAAATAATAAAATAAAAATAAACGGAAACATTTCTTACGGGAAATTGGAATTACCCATCCTTCTACTGCACGAACCTCCTAGCGAAGATTTTTTTGATTGATTTTTTCGTGTTTCCAGGCGCGTCAACGGCTTTGGTCATTAGTCTCGTAAGTGTAGTGCATGCTTTTTCTCGGGAGATGGCGGTGATATTCCCCCGCTGGATGGCGAGATCCGGCGCCGACCTACCGTCGGCTAGTGGGGTTTCCCCCTAACCAGGACTCTCCCACCAGCGCGGCACCGCCCCAGCCGGGACAAGCTCTAAGCTCCCGACCGGTCTCCCGGAATATGTGGTAGTGTAGTGCATGTTAGTGTAAGTGTGTGTGTAAGGGGAGAGGAGAGTACAAGAAAGAGGAAGAAAAGATCGCGCGCGGTCCGTGGCCCGTTTGTTAGGGTACTGCTCCGGCATTCGCCTGGTGTTGATCGGAGAAACCACGGAAAATTACCGATCAGAACAGCCGGTCGCTAGAATTCTCCTCCAGACAGCGACTGAATTCGAATCCTGCCGCCGTCAGGACTCGAACCTAGGATCTTCCGGTCAGAGGCGCTGCAGTGACATCCTAGCGAAGAAAGGAGGACCAAGAGGAGGTGTCTCCATATTACTAAAACTATGGATGATACCGATAAACACAACGATGGAATGTGAAAATGTGTAACTGATGAACCCAAAATGGATCAGCATAATCGCAGCATATTTCAAAGGCAACACCCATGCAGTAGACATTATAGAGGAATTAAATATTCTGATACAGCAACGCAACGTAAACAAACAAACATTAATAGCATGAGACTTCAAGTGCAGGATTGAGAAAAACGACTATGAAATCAAACTCGTCATCAACACTCTAGAAGAAGGTTTCATCCTCACGAAAGAGTGGCATATCCCAACATACATATGTCACGAAGAAAGAAGTACCATAGATTTATACTTGGGTTTTCGTAACGTGGAAGCTGAGGGTATTATCTTCAAGATTAAATATGGCACAGCTTTATGCGACATCTTGCGGCAGGGCAGAGAAAGACGCGAAAACCCATGCCTTATTCCATCTTGGAGATACCACCCTCAGATGCTTTGTTAGCAAAATCCAAATATAACTGCTATCATCACTCTCGGCTTGTGGCGCACAAACGCATTTCGAGACATCGAATAATTTATTTCTAGTGTGTGGCCGCAGCCTCACAGGTCTCTTTTCTCATTTCTCGCAACGCATCTTTCGGTGTAGTCTGTTGCGGGCCTGAGCTCTGAGTCTCCACACCACACCGCGTTTTGCCTAGTTCTGCCGCTTCAAATGGTTGAAGTTGACACAAATTTATTTTGTACGCACGTATGCCAATCTCTAGTGGAGAAAATGTCCCTGACTACATTTCAATTACATGGGGGATTTAAGTTGGGGTTGGCTCCTACTTCCTCCAACTTAATTCTAATCAAAAGTCCCTAAGCCAGTGTAGTAAGTATGGGGGGTTGGTATTGCGGGTCATATCTTAGGCCCGCAACACACTACACCGAGAGATGCGTTGCGAGAAATGTGCGACGAGAAATTAGGAAAGAGGCCGGTGAAGATGCTTCCACACTTGAAATAGGTTATTCGATGTCTCGAAATGCCTTTATACGTCACAAGCCGAGATTGGTGACAGCAGTTAGCTGTGAGATCAGCTGCAAATGTCATTTCTTGTTTTATTAAATGCTCTTGTGTAAATTTAACCCGTGAAACAGTCTGTTTAACGAGTTTGAATTGCCTGAAGAGAAATACATTACTGCATCATTATCACACAAATCATTATTTAATGTAAGAATCTGGAACGTACGTGACTTTCAAGGGAGAAGTTCAATCTGTGCCTATTTTCTTGAGCTCCATAATCTCTCCCTCCCCCCTCTGTTTTACTGTATTTGTCGGTTGAATAATGAATAATTGGTGAACGATCTTATACTTCATAATAAAATTCACAATTAAGAAATGCACTCATAAATAATAAATATGAATTAAGAAAAAATAAATTAATTCAAATATTTCAAAATATCCCTTCAAATTTCTTGTTTCAAATTTTTATTTTTATACAAGTAAAAATATCTTTCACACAAATATTTTTTCTTGTTCATTTTTGTTTGAAGAGAAAATTGAAGTAACCTATTAAAACTGGTTGTTTAACATATCATTTATTGCTAAATAGTATAACCTCATTCAGTTATACGCATTGTTTAGTGTTTTCTTACGATAGCGAAGAATGTAAGAAAACACGGTCATATACACCGTAAGAGCCCTCGCCACTCAGTGAGCTTACGCACACAGCGTAGGTCTCCGTGACCGCAGTCACCCGTGGGAACGTTGTTCCACCGCGGCGTCCCAACACATGGGTTCTTCAACGAGCATTGCTCGTCTCCGTACCGTCATGGGCGCAAGTTTTGCGCATTTGCACGAGATTTTCACACAGCTCAAAACCCACCCTCACGCCTTGCGCTCTCGCATATATACCTTCAAACCACGTGACATGCAACGTCACCTTGCGTTCGCATGGCGGCTCACAACACCTGATTGCCGCGCCGTCACGCAGTTGGGCATCCTTTTCCATGGATTCCAGGAAGTTTTCAAAATACCTCAGGGTGAATGTCCGTCCCTAACTACCGTCTATTCAAAATCTCTTTCGAGAGTACGACCCTATCGGCATCTCTGCCTGCAGTAATCCTGCCATGTGGCGCCTGCCTGGCGCCGGCCTTCTTGCCAACGAGGTTCTACGGCAATACAATACATTACAATCCAACGAGCTGCAAGAAAGGGAACATTTAGAAAGAGAACGCGAGGAAAGGAGGGATCCGTGAGAACGCGAATTTAAATTAGAGAAACTTCGTTTAGCTAGTTCGACGCCGATGGGTCGTTCGATAGCCGAAAGCGAAGTAAATGCGAAAGTGCAAGTAAAAATGCACCATGTGGTGGACCCCTTTAAATTACAAGATATTGGTTAGTGCAGAAACTGAAGAAAAATAAGCACTTTGGAATTAAATACATCTTCTGGAATGCCTTGACAAATTTATCCAACTGAACTATTCTTATTCATAAAAACTAATTAGATGATATTTGTTATTATTGTTAAATATTACCGAATAACAGCAACATGTAATTTTAAAGTAGTAATAAATTAATGAATTAGATTTTAAAAGTGCAAGTTTTTTCACAATATATTTGATTTTACTGCGAACACAGATTCTGTTTACACGGTACCACTGGTACTGGTTTCTGTAAACTCTATAACTGATGATAAATTGGGACTGAGACTGTTATGTCAGTGATGACTCATATTTCGTGCAGAAATAGCGAAGACTTAATGATTCGTGCCATAATAAGCCATATTATGAATGATTTTGATAATGGAAAAGGGTTGTTTATAGTGCAGGTATACAAAAAATGAATTTGTATACTAAACGGCATTGTTCTAAAGTGAAAAGAAAAAACTGACAATTCATTAAAATCCGCCCCTTTTTGTGTTATTTTTGAAAAAAAGAATAGAAAACGAACTTTACATCATATGAAACAAAGCAATTAGTACTATTCGTTGGAAAAATTTGAAGAAAATATTTGGATCCATTTTTGAACAAATGGCTATTGAGCGTTTCTGGAAATTCCGAATTGTGAGCTCATTTTTACAGAAAACTTTTGAGTTTTCGAGAAAATTTATTTTACATTATTTAAAGCACATATACTCATACATATAATAATGTTAAGAAATTGCCTCTAATGTAAATATTACCGACGTGAGAGATAGTGAAAAAAATTAAATTTCTGTAATTTTTGAAAAAACAAAAGAATACGGCAATATGGCGTTCATGTCATTGTATACGGTGCATTTGGTACTTATCTTCCCAAAAATTTGGAGCCGCTTTTGAGAAAATCATGTTTTTGAAATTTTTTAAAATTGCAAATATGGTACGTACTATTACACGAAAACTACTAAAATTTTCAAAAAACCTACATGACCTTAATGAAAGAACTATTTATGGACAACAAATTTTAATTGAAGGAAATATCTCTATGTTCAATTTTATAGTTGTAGGAAGACGCCCAAAAAATTCAAACTTTTGCAATTTTCGAAAATTTAGTGTTAACTGTGAAAATCGGAAAATTTTGGAATTGTTCGGGGAGCTTCATGCTGTACCTCTAAATTTTAAAGAATGTTTTTCAAAATTTCAAAACTTCAACTAGAACCAGATGGACAGGGGTTTCTTCAATTTGGAAAAGATCGTACGTGTGGTTTAGGGGCTAGCAGGGTTCACAGACGAATGGATGGACGGACGGACGGGCGGAGGACCAACGAACGTTTTGAAAAAAACACTATTTCGATATCAGTATGGACCCCAAAATGTATATTTCCGTTGAAATCTCGAAATCGATATTCCGCAGCATTACAGAGCTTTCTCTATACTACGTATATTATCAGTCTATTCATGTCCTTCGTGCTGTGAAGACGTCTCTTGGAGCGCTCCGGGCTCATCTACAGGTAGTTTTCAAGCAGGTAGTCGTCGGCCGCATATTTTCCCGGAGAACGGAGCCCGCAGCAAGCTGTGAAAGCAGTGAAATTCCGACAGATAAGTATTCTTTCTGTTATTACTTTTTATTAACTCTCAAATTTGACTTATCTCTTTTCATTCTACTAATTTCTCTTTCTATTTATTGCCTTTCAAAACACTAAAGTATTAGTCTTGTTAATTTTTCTTCCCCAAATTGTCTTTAGTTATCTGTCTTCTGCTACTTATTTATCGTTTTCATAAATTTTTTTCTCGTTTCCCCTTTTTTCTCACGGTATTGTAGTTGCCAGTAAGAAATTTTGATTTTATTTTACTTCCGTATATTTTTTGCGTCAATTCCTTTTATCATGCCTCCGAAGGTAAGCCGCAACGAGAACGACGCCGACCTGCAGGCCAAAATCAAGGCCGAGGTTGATGCGGTCTTGGAGCGGACTCTTCATTCGGAGAGCTTTTTGCAATCCCTTGCCACTACTATAACAGATGTAGTGGCTGCGAAGCTGCAAGAATCGATGGCCTTCAATGAAAATCTTATTTTTGTCGTTGCAGAAAAAAATTGAAGACCGCGATCAAGAGATTCGCAATTTGAAAACAGAGCTGGAGCTGAAAACGGACCAACTGGAAATGTATAGCAGAAGAAATTGTCTGCGTATATTTGGCCTGGAAGAGCAGGATGGCGAAAACACCGACGATATGGTCAATGATGTGGCCAAAAAGATAAGTGTAGACTTATCTCTTAATGATATTGATAGAAGCCATAGAGTCGGTCGCAAACTCACTGGAAAAAATAGGCCCATTATAGTAAAGTTTGTGAGTTACAGGAAACGGTGACAGGTCTTCCAGTCGAAGAGGCTTTTGAAAGGCCAGAGAATCACCATTCGCGAGGACCTCACGCACCAGCGTCTGGCCGTGCTGCACGCTGCGATCACGCGGTTCCAGCTGCGGAATGTCTGGACAAAAGACGATCAAATAGTAATTAACGCAGGTAACAGACGTTTCCGCGTCCAAACGATATCTGAGCTTAAGGCTAAATGCACCGAAAAATACTTATAGGAAAAATCAATAGATCGCAGCACTATCACACGGAATTTACTAGATCGATCACGTATGAACAAATTGTCCGATTTTCGATCTGTAAACGGCATTGGAGTCCTTTTTAAAATAGAATTCACGCTACGATGCCGTTTTTTCAAAAAATATTTCCAAAAAAATTAAATGATTTCTCATAGTTTTGGGAAGAAATTAAAAAATGTGGGCTTATAGCGCGATGACGACGTGCTTCCTGAATCCAACGCCGTGTCAATCATGCAAATCGGATGAATAGGAGCGGCGTAAAGTGAAATTTCGGAAAAAATACCAGAACCCCCCAGTTACGTCACCCGAACCTTGTGGGAGTTCCCTCGACGCGGCCGAACGGCCAAACCCGGCGGCCTGCGGCCTGGGGCCCGGTGCCTAGAGTAACAACCTGCTCCATGGTTTCACAATGGGCAAACTGAATCAGACCTGTAGAGATATTTCAAGATTTTCACCGTGAAATATAAAGATGGAGTCTCACAATTGTTATAAATCTTGGAAACTCAGTCATCGAAGTGAAGATTCGAAGGATTATATAGTACGAGTATTTACACTTTACCTTCGATTCCTCTCCATTCGCGTGATTATTATTATTATTATTAATAATATAATAATAATAATAATAAAGTCCTAATGTTTCGTTCTTTTCAAGTATTATATTTCTCTGCTAAGAAAGCAAAGGATACAAGTCAGAGAACTCAGCAGGGTATTCCAGCGTAGACCAAGACAAGATAAACAAAAGTTTCTTCAAGAAATATAGCACGTCACACGAAGTTTTTAACTGTTTTTGACGTTAAACAAATAAATAAAAAAAGAAAAATGCCAAGAAGTGGAAGAACATAACAACAAAAGGAGACCTAAAGAAATGTTCCGGGTCATTCGAAATATGACCAGGGAGTGTAAACTGGCAATGAGGAATAGGCAGGGACCGAAAAGGTATTAGATACCGGTAAAATACCGTTATTTTACATACCTTTTTCAAATACCTATGTTCTTTTATACCGATAAAATACCTCTATAAGACGTCTATAACGGTATGGACGTCCATAAAGGTTTTAAGGGTATTATACCTGTATTTTCAATGAAAAACAATAGCTTACCATCCATAAATGTCGACTAAATAAATTATTTTAGTTAATAATATCTCACAAACTGTTTATTAAATATACTTTTATAATTGTTATTTATTGTTTGAATTATTATTTAGTTCATATATAATACTCTGTTACTAATAATTAACGAAACGCGAATGATTCCACTAATTCTTGTTTAGTAAATATAATCTCTACTTCGTCACTGCACAATATTCTCGCCCACTGAAAACTGCTCACCGCCCTCTTCCTACGCTTGGGCATATCGGATTGCCCTAGTGTAGCACGCAGCCCGACGAAGAACGCGGCGAGATGTCTGCAGAGGTCAGAAAAGTCACGCTATCAGAACAGCAGTGTGCCAGAGGTGCGAACCTGCTTCCAGCTCAGAAGGGTGACTACACTTGAGCGCGTGCCCTGGCGGCGCTGGGCTTGGATACAAAGGAGCGCGAAATGAGGAGCAAACATTCAAAACGTGACATGTCCACTTTACTCCTTTTCGAGAAAACGCAAAAATGTTATGTCATCAAAATTATGCAGATGTTTTATTTGTACTTAATTCTGAATTATGTAATAATGATAGCTAACTATATTATTAATATAAATTTTAAATATTCTATGAACTTACATTTAAAGAAAACATTTATGTCAACTGGTTAAAAAGGAAGCCTGAACATCAACGGAGAAGTGATATACATGGCAGGCGAAGTTAAATACTTATGAATTACAATAACAAATTCTGGATACTGTACAGAAAAACTAAAGAGAGGAATAATTTTAGAAAAAGCAGCGGAAAGAAAATTACACAAATTCATAAAATATGCAGGCATATCAAGTGATTGATTTCTAAAATTTTAGGTCCCGGAACGCGCTCAAAATGATTTATTAATTTAATAGAAATAATTATATATTTATAATATAATGTAATAATTATCAGCGAGATACAGGAACGCCGTTCCGTCGTGTTCCGTCAGAAATCAAGCCTTGCGTAAGACCAAAATCCAAATAATCGAGAAAATGGTATTTCTAATCCTGTTGTGTGGGTGTAAAAGCTGAACATTGAGATAGGCCGAAAACAGGAAGATGCTTTTGAAGTATGGACACGGAAGAAAATATTAAACGTACAATGGGAGGGCAAAAAGATAAATACCGAAATTTTGAAAAGAAAACAGAACTTTCTCTAAAAGCCAAAGCCAAAAAATGGAAAATAAAATATTTTTGACATATTTGAGACATACTATGAGAACAAAATCTCTAGAAAAGGATATTATGCTTGGAATGATAGAATGAAGCGGAAGAAAAGGGTGTAAGTGGCACAATTGAATAACTAATACACAATATCACAAACAAAAGGAAAAAGGCAGTTCGGGTCCGAGTGAGCAATGAACAAATTGCTAGCATCCTATTGCTGTGTATATCCAGATAGGTCTAACAAGGGATGGCTTGCGATCTATGTTCTAGTACTATTTCTCTGCGCGTTCAGACCCCGCGAAGAATTGGGACCTGCAGATGAAAGGAGAGATGCTCACAGCCGCTGCTTGACCGGGACTGGAGCCGACAAATAGACATCATCGCACTGAACAGTGTGTTTGATACCCGTCTTTCATGCGTACATTTTGCCATTATTAGGGAAGAACTCGCTGAATTATCGGCGCGTTCCCTCCCAGTTTCGGATAGCAAGAAAAGCGAAGGAATGATGCTCAAGTAATACAAATGCAAATATCAATGTTCAAAATTAAAACATCTTTAAAAAATCTGGTTTAGAAACATCGATCAAGTTCGTGCGGAAGATAATTTGTTTTGACAGTGGCCGTGATTGTTAATTTATAATTACGATTTAGACAAAACGGCAAAAGAAAGTAAAAAGAATAACAGCGAAACTAAGCCTGAAAACTATCGCCCAGGGTCATCGTATGGAGTCACAACTTCCTCAAATGGGTACAGGAAGGTGGGCGAGAGACCTTACACCTAGAGTGCTTGCGTTGGCCGCCTCTCTGCGTACGGTAGGACATACGTAGGAAATGCCAGAAAAATGGGGTCATTTCTTGGGCTGAAGATAGTCTACTGGATGAGGATGTTACAATCACCGTTCGCTTTATTCGAACACATGTATTGAGAGTGGTATAATGCAATATTATTTCATATTTTAACTTTTTTATAAAATTGTGATTATCGGTTCTTTTCATTCACAACAACTCATCAAGCACATCGATAATAAACATCAGGTTTCATAAATGTTTCATTTTTTTACGAAATATGTTCATGTGTCTATACAAAATCTATGTTTTGAAAATATCAACATCAATGTTGCATCCCTATTCTCGACACCTAGATGAGGATCGCCGATTTAATACGTTTGCATTCTGATTCCCTAATATGAGGTTTATCAGTGACTGGTATGCTACGTTTTACTAGTAGTATATAAGTCTTATAAATTGAATTGCTACCCGATTAAATGTTACTGATAAGCGTGTACGATGTTTAGAAAAATGGTATCTTAATATTGAAATGTAAAAGTTGCCGAACTGTATAACAAAACATAATTTATCCCCCTTATAGACGGATATTCTTCTTCTAGTGTGGTGTTCCTGTCTAAGGGTTAAAGTTGTATTGCTTTCATGACAATTTAATGCATTAAAAAATACATATATGTCACAATACAATGATTTACACCACATCCTTTTATATTATCTTTACGTATTTTGAATCAAAATGACGCGCCGGGAATTACTTATTTATTTATTTATTTTGCGTCAAAAAAACAGTTAAAAACTGCGTATGACGTGCTATGGGGAAAAGTGAATTGTGTGCACATTTTCAAAATTCTGTGATCCCTACACTAAGTCATATACTACTTAAATTTTGAATTTTTGAAAGGGAGAAAAAAAACTCCCACTCCTATTTTCAAGGGTAAATAAGCAATAAATTTTGAATTTCGAAAGGGAGAAAAAAAATCCCATGTAATAAAATCTATTTTCAAAGATAAATAAGCAATAAATGTTGGCTCTTATTACTTCCTGCCGCGACAACATGGAAACGATAATTTGAATAATTGTATTTTCCACTGAATTCTAGAAGACGTGCACAGAAAATGAAGTTACATTTATGTCCAGAAGCAAAACAAGGGCCATCTCAGCATTTGCTCAATGGATCAGGGAAACTGGACGAAAAACCTGATCGAGATGGGGGTCATTGACCCGGAAGCTGTGTTACAATAGTTGTTACAGGTTGTTTATACTCATTTATACAGTCCAAATGGTAATTAATGCATTATGTATCATTGTTAAAATTAATGTTACTTTTCTTGTGATGCTCAGTATAGTCTCTAATTGTATAGAAACAGTTATGCAGCAGAAACGATTTCACTTGGGATTTAAACTTTTCTATTGAATTTAATCGTTTAATGTCATCGGGCAAAGTGTTGTAAAATAATGTACATGTATTGTATGTGAATTTTTTGTAATGAGCTGTTGATACTATCACCTGATGAATATGATTTCTACGTCGAGTGTTATAGTAATAGACTTCGGCATTTTCTGAAAAAATATTCCCGCCCTTGAGCAAGTCATTTTTTACAAAAACCACTGATTCGTAAATAAAAAGACACGGTAATGGTAGAATTCCTAGATTAATGAAGAGAGGCTTACATGAATCACGTGGGTGGGATTTGGTTATTATTCGTACAATTCGTTTTTGTAATCTAAAAGTCTGGGAGCTATAAGATGTATTTTCCCAGAATATTATGCCATATCTCAGGCGGGAATGAACATTCGCGAAGTATACACAACGAGCAGTATGAAGGCTGACTGAATTTGCAAGAATTCTGAACGCGTAGCATAATGAACTTAATTTTGTGTTGAATTCATTTAAATGGACGTTCGATTTAAGGTTTGACTGAATTGAGAGACCTAAAAATTTTGTTGCCTTAACATCAGTCAATGGCACACTGTTCATTTTCAATGGAGCACAGAATTGTTTATTTGATATGGAAAACTGCATTAAAACCGTTTTCTTTTCGTTTACTATTAATTTGTTATTTCGGAACCAATTTGAAACATCTGATATTGTACTATTTACGGTTTCTTTATTGCAAAGGATGTTCGTATCATCCGCAAAGAGAACCGTTCTTCCGTTTCGAATCGTCGAGGGCATATCGTTTACGTAAAGTAGGAACAGAATAGGGCCTAAAATCGATCCTTGAGGAACTCCACATGCAATGGGCAAAGAGTCGGAAAGGTGCGTACGTAATGTTCCATCATTCCAGTAAGGTATTTCAACTCTCTGAGATCGTTGTTTAAGGTAGGAACATAACCAATCTATAGCAATACCACGAATTCCATATGAAGGTAATTTGGAAAGTAAAATGACATGATCAATGACGTCAAAAGCTTTTGAGAGATCTAAAAATAATCCAATAGGTGCCTCGTTTTGATCCAATGATGAGGCGACATCTTTAAGAAAAGAAAATATAGCTGTTTCCGTTGATTTTGATTTTCTAAATCCATGTTGGCAATCTGAAAGCGCGTCGTGTTTAGTGAGAAAGGTTTCCATTCGTACGTAAAAAAGTCTCTCTAATATTTTTGAAAAAACTGATAGAAGAGAAATGGGCCGATAATTTTGAATTTCATTTTTGTTGCCTTTTTTGAAAAGCGGCTTAATTTTAGCTGTTTTGAAAATATCTGGAAACGTTCCAGTGCATAAAGATGCATTAAATATGTGAGTTAACGGGTGTATAATGGCATACGCACAAGTCTTTAACAAAGAATCCGGGAATTCATCTAAACCGGACGAATATTTATTTTTTAGTTTACCGATTATTTTGAGAATTTCATAGGAAGAAGTTTCGGAAACGAACATTGTGTCTAAAATTTTGGGTGAACAGTCTGTTTTTGAATTTTGTGGCTGAAGACCCTTAGTGAGATCGGCAGCAATTCTCGAAAAGTATTGGTTAAAGAGATTAGTCACTGTTGCCGGATCGTTCACATTTATATCGTTATATTTTAAAACATTCTCTACGGGTTTTCTAGTTGATTTGGTAGTATTTTTTATTATATTCCACATTGCTTTTGTTTTATTATTTGAGTTCAAAATATCCTGATCGTTTTTCATGATTTTAGCCTGCCTTATGACTTTTCGTAACAATGTTTTGTATTTTTTAAAGTAGATAAGGAAATCTTGAGATACGTCATGACGTTTAGAAATAAAGTAGAGAGTGCTTTTATTTTTACACGATGT
>BLKR01004311.1:0-112959 GCA_011170035.1 Teleogryllus occipitalis
CAGATTCCGATGAAGGCTGAAAAAAGAAAATAAGCCAGATAGAAAAGACAATGTGTTTCTCGATAAAAAGGCTGTTACTAGATGTGACTGCTTAATCGATGTGGCCGGTCCAGCAGGTTTCACTGTATTTGAATTGCGCGTCTCAAAGAGCTAATAAGTTGTTTTCTTTCCGGGCGCGTTATCTACTTAGCTCATTAGCCCCGTGAGTGTTGTACATGTTATAGCCGAGAGTTCGCGATGTTACTCCTCCACTGGAACGTGAGGTAAGGCTCCAACGTACAAGACTGCTTACGGGGTTTTCCGCTCCTAGTACCTTTCCCAGCGAGGCACTAACCCAGCTGTTTATCCGGGCCGGGATAAACGCTTAAGATCTGGACTGGTCTCCCGACGTGTGAGAGTGCAGAGAGAAAGTGTGTGTGTGTGTGTGTGTGTGTGTGTGTGTGTTGAAGGGGAGAGGAGACAAGAATGAGGAAGGAAAGATCATGCGCGGTCCGTGATCCATTTATTAAGGTACTGCATTCTCCTGTTACTAATCGAGAAAAACATGAAAAAAACGATCATAGCAGCGAACCGCTAGATTTTCCTCCAGAGAGCGACTAAATTCGATCTACTTCTCTAGCTTGAGTCGAAAATCCGCAACCGCCAGGGCTCGAAACCTAGGTCTTCCCGGTCCGTAATGACAACAGTTGTTAACTGAACTGTCTTAGCGGATGTAATATCGATAAGAGTGTACACGATCTTTTGTCCGTGTAATTAAGGACCATATTGTTCATGGGCAGCAATAGTAGCACAACCCACAAACAATCGAATTTTGAGTTAATGCGCTCTCCAGAATTGCAGATTGGTCTACCTTTCAGCAGCAACAGCAACAGTATCTTACAGTAAAGTATTTCATCAACAAATGACAGAAGTATGAATACAAGTATTTCAATACAAGGTGAAACTTCAAGCTCATTTTTCTCAACACCTGATTTTTTGAGTTGTGCTACAATTGCAGCCCACGAACGATATGTAGCAAGGGAGGTGATAACGATGAAAGAAGGGTAGCAAACGAAAATACTGTGAGCGATGATGGGAATTTAGGGAAGGTGGTCGGAATGATTGTAGTCACGAACAGAACTGAAATTTTCAGTTCTTTGCTCCCATAAATGTTGAAATTTTCCGTATTGAATATAAAGTCACGAAACTTTTAATTATTATTTTAGTATGTATTTCTTGTAAAAAATTATTACGGCAATTGCGGTAAATACTCCGAAACGTGTCCAGATTTTGGAAAATTTATTTCCTTGTAGAATATTATTTTTTATTTGGTTAATTATGTTATCATAAACGAAAGAATTCAGCGGCGAGAGTGTTTGCATACCCGCCCGTCTCTTCAAAAATGAAATACAGATTGGTAAACACAACATTGATTTGGTGGAAAAGCAAGGTAGCCGACACGACAGCGATGTTAACGAGAATTTCTACTTCCCTCAGTGAAAGTCAAGCGAAAAGTTAATAGTACGTGAATAGTACAGGCACTAATGGAGAATTGGAAAGAAATAAATGTATGTGTTCTTTTCCCGCTTGATGGCGAGATGCGACATGAAGCATTAATTAAAACCATTAAACAGAATTAAGAGGAAATGTCGCTAGCAAAATATTTCACTAGCCCCTGTCAACACAAAATGTCAATACAAATGTCTTGTCAATACAAAAAAGACCTGCTTTGAGGAAATAGAAGCATAAAATGCATTAAAAAAGCAGTACTTTAAATTAAAATTGAAAAGCCCTGTTTTCGTTTATTTACTTATGAATAACGTTTCTTTTTAATTTCGATGTACGTGCTGTTATAAAACGAGAAGTGTGTAAATTTGTACTGAGTCGTACGGAACTATTCCAGAGTCGTTGGTGTCAACTTTGAAACACAAATTGTTTGATTAAAGCGCTCACCATATTCATCAGATACTACACCACAACTTTTAAAAAGAAGATTCTATGGGAGTGAAGGAAGTAAATTTTTAAGGATATGTTGCATCCTCTTTCTTGAAAAGCCACTACTATATTTTTGTCCACGACTTTCGTGAAGTTTGGAGAAAATTGAAGGTAACTTTTCTGAACGATTCCCAAATTATTTTCTCCGTTCGTGGTAGATGTTCTTCAAATTGCTCATCACAAAACATTTCAGTGCTTTTTGGTCCTGCGAATATACATTCTTTTATTGTAAGCCTATTCTTTTATTATGTAGCCTTCGGAATTTTGCGAGTAAAAATCCAAAAGTAGATCTTTCAAATCCAATGATTTTACAAATGTTGTAAGTCCGCGTTTGATATGTAAATAAGGAAACCACTTTTAATTAAATTGGACCAATGATTGTTCCACAACATTTTTCTCCCTTACATTGAAATTATTTTGAAGAGACCAGCCCTTCCTTATAAATTACGAAATCTAATCTCGACTATTCCATCACAAAGCAAACAATATTGTAGTACGTTTAGAATACTTCCTGCACTTCAAGTAGAATTGTTACCATTTTAAAATCTCTAAATATTTACCAATTAAATGAATTGAAATTTGTAGGATACCGAAGATACGTTATATTTTGGTATGTCTCTTAAATTTTCTATACATCTTGTAGGAATATGTGGACAAACAATCTCTTTGTGAAGTAATGAAGCTTTGAGGCTCAGAATCTAAAGCAGCCACCATTCTTCGGTATGGTGACGTACGTTCGTAGCTTCCCTAGTCTTACGTTTTATTAGAATACTTATGTCACCCCCGAACATCAAAATATAGTTCTAAACACGCTTGGCGATCTCCATACATGGAGGCACTTTTCATTTTCAGCGAGGTATTTCCACGGATGAAATTTGGAAATTATAAATAAGTTCTATAAAAACGCCTAGCGCGCTGAGTTCGTGCGGCATGGGCGGACGGGACGGAAGGGACGGAAGGGACGGACGGGACGGACGGGGCGGACGGGGCGGACGGGGCGGACGGGACGGACGGGACGGACGGGACGGACGGCACGGACGGGACGGACGGGACGGACGGGACGGACGGGACGGACGGGACGGACGGGACGGACGGGACGGACGGGACGGACGGGACGGACGAGACGGACGGGACTAACGGGACGGACGGGACGGACGGGACGGACGGGACGGACGGGACGGACGGGACGGACGGGACGGACGGGACGGACGGGACGGACGGGACGGACGGGACGGCCGGGACGGCCGGGACGGCCGGGACGGCCGGGACGGCCGGGACGGACGGGACGGACGGGACGGACGGGACGGACGGGACGGACGGGACGGACGGGACGGACGGGACGGACGGGACGGACGGGACGGACGGGACTATTTAAAAGATTATTACTTTGTTTCCCTTTAAGTTTGTGCGCTAGAGGCCGTCATGGTCAGCACGGGACACGTTATGCCGTTTGCAAAAAGTCATTAGGAAAGATCTTTTAGCCATTCCGACGTGCCGTTCTGTCGGCAGATGCATACGGTCAGAACGACCTATCCGCCGTTTCAATTCTGAGTTTATGTGGCGGGAACATGGATGTGTCTAATTTACGTTTGTTGATCCAGAATTATCCGGAATTGTGCAATATGACACGTGTTATTTAATGTATTCCCTGACACTCGAAAGTGTAATTTAGTTTGTTAGGTAAACTATCTGTATCAATGTGTAACACTAGCCAAATTTACAATACTAGATATTTTTAAAACGCTGTGAAATATCAGTGAATATTGATTCATTTGTGCACGGTGAATAAGTTATATAAGTATAAAATATAAGTATCATATTTCAACATCGTTCCTTGATCCATGTACATAATTTTTGCGTGTCTTATTTGCGTCAATAATTATATCTTCTCTTCTGATTATTTTCTTAAATTTCCAAATAAATCAACGCAATTATGATGTCTCTTACTTCAATACAATTGTATACACTGACAAAATTTACTAAAATTCTTATTCGTATGTATCGAGTTAACATATCAAAAGTATCCAACAGAACTTCAAATATTTCATCTTCCACCAGGTCGGGATATAACAAGTGAAAATCTCATTCTGTCCTTGTTTTGTTTATAATCTGGTTATGTCTATTTTGGTTCGGGTTACTAATATGGTTTTAGAGACTATTGTCATTACGGTTAACAGTCAACTGTAAATTTTAAATTGAAATTTTGTTTTTTGATACATTTTAAAATCTTTGTCTTCTTAAAGACTTCTTGTAATCAGTAATACAAATATGTAGCTGAATCGGTAAATCAATCGGTTATACGAAATGTTGTACAAATAAATTAAAATCAAAATAACATTAATCTAGTTCCTCTGTAATGTGTAGCCTACTACCCCAATTGGTTTCCCAGATATTTCTAATATCAACAGGTGTTTTCAGGACTTGATATTTTACTACAATAACTTTAATATAAAGCGCAAACTGCACTTATTGTATTAAATACATGATATAATGTGTTATCTCTTAATTTCTGTCGGTGGTTTCTTTGCGAGGAGTAAATTATATGCCAGTACGGGTGCCTAGGTAATGCTCTTGCTTCGCACGTTAGCACGCTCTGCGTAACGTGCATGTGGCGCAGGGATCCTCCCTGGGGGTGAGAGTGGAGCGATGCACAAATGGGTGCTCCGCTCGGTGACGAGAAACCACCCATCTGACAATTACAGAGAATAGCGAATTTGCTGGAATGGACCCATTATATGAACTGGGCGCTCGCCCTGTGGGGTTTTAACTATCTCTTGGAAGCTCCACCAACAACACTCTCCGCAAATAGTGAGAATATTGTGTCGTTTCACCACCAAACACAAGGTTGACGCAGAAATGTCGTTCGTCTCTTTTGGTCTGTTTTATGACAAAATACGACTAATGAGAAATAACGCGAATTGTTTACTGTAACACATTAAAACGACTATGTGAAACATTCATACGTTTTCTAAAATGTTGTCGACATGAAACACATAAAAATGCAATGTTGTCATTGACATACATTGTTTTGTATTAGTTTATATTGTACTGTTTCTGTCATGAATTTGGATTGCTAACCATTCATGACAGTCAACGTCACAGACAGGAAAATGAGGGGTGTAGAGAAGTTGCCACTCAACAACTGAATGGTTCTCAGAAAATCGTTTCACTTTTCCCAGAAAACAGGGAATATGCACCGAATGTGTCCATGAAGCAGAATCAAATGAAGGAATTTGGTTGATATTAATTTTGCTAAACTTTGATGAGTGGTTCCGCAGAATATTATTTTTTCAACAAAATGTGTCAAGTGTATTTCTCAGAATTTTTGATTGTCAATTAATATTTAACTGAACACTCCAAGATACTCTTTTACTCTAGGGATACATGGTCTGATTTTAATTCAATTGTTTAATTGTTTCAACAGCATTAATTATTTGCTGTTTTCTGTACTTTATCTACATATCCCTAAGTTTGTTAAGAAACTTCTCAAAAGTGATCAAAAAGGTAGTTCTAAATAAAATCCCGGTAATTCTACCTGCTACTACAGACTATTCCTATCAGTTCAAACGTTTCCACAATCACGATTTGAAATGACACTCGATTTTGAATTCACTTATTTTTCCATTGTTCCTTAAAAAGAATAAGTTTCTCGATATTTGGAATCTTCTACAATTTTACGCAAAGATTCCCGCATAACATTGAGCTAATGTTGAATATATTTACTTGCTACATTTTTACTTTCTGGCATTTGCCTCCTAAAAAGAGAACGTTGTGTAATACTACAGGGAAAATGCCTATATTTCGACAAAAATGTTTTGAGTTCCTGATACAAAAGAATTGTCTTGCTCCTTTAGGCAGTACACGACATATCTCAATAACGTAGTGTTGAAGGATCCACATATTTTTGGTCGTTGAGAACGAAAAAAGTGTTTTACTCAAATGTCTGTCCGTCTGTGAACAACTGTAATGTCTAAACCGTACTTATTATTTTCACTACTACTAGTATTTTCCGAGTAATATGACTGATGTCGCAGAGTGATATGACTGTCTCTTGAATTAGAAATTCATATTTTAATTTTTTGGGTATTTTATATAAATCTCCTACGATATTTTTTCTAAAAATGGTTTTCAATATTAAAAAAACGTTGCTAATAGCGTATGTCCCATTTTTAGTAAAACCTCTCAATTTTTCAAAATTGCAAAAGTTTAGTAATTTTGGTGTAATTTTGAGTGAAATTGTGACAATTTGAATAAAGTATATGAACAAGATTTTCTGAAAAGGCTAGACATTTGTTCTGTCAATTGTTTTCTGAAATAAAGCGATGTTTGTTTAATAACAAAGCATAGTCCCTATTTTTATTCAAACCTCTGAAATTTCGAAAATTACAGAAGTTCATTTTTTCGAGTCAGTAGTACTCCTTCAATACTGAAGCTGGAGATTTCTTCCTCATCAGTGCAATCTATTTTTCAATATTATGTTTTTCAAATTATACATAATTCAGTGGATTCATTCATTCTCATCTCATGTAATTCCTTGAACTGGATTGCGCTGAGAGGTCAGTTGTCATTGAAGACACGTGCAGAAGTGTTCACACACCCCTCTGGCCGGTAGAACTAACGCACGTCATTACAGAGCGCTAGAGAAACACACCATCATTCCCCAGCAGCGTTTGACAGAGAACAAGTAACACGTCGTGATTTGAAATTCGTGTTGAACGCAGCTCAACGGATGTCGCAGGTTTATGAGAATATTGGTACTACCTAGAGCATGTGGTTGGACCTTTGAGTGCTTTACAGATCACCAGTCGAGATATCAACTGCAGATCTGATATCTCGACTGCAAATAGTTTTTCATGACAGTGGGCTATAGTATCTTTTCATATATTCAAACTTTGCTAAAATTGGACAAGATGAGACGAGACGATTAATTCTTTCTGCCTGTTCCTGGTAAATACAGCGTTAATCATCCTAGAAAATTTTGAGAAATGCTTTTTCATAAAGTCGCATTCTCAGTACCTAAACTTGCGAAGTTATTTCAATTGCTAGCAATTCTTCTTCATTCTTTTCCTTTTAAGTCGCATAAATGATTTGTGTTTGTTGATCTCTTCCTTGTCAGTTCTTTTTAGATGTTGTACATGGAAAGGTGGAACTTTGCCTGATTTCGTTCCCATTTTTTGTCTCATATTTCATGTCAAGTCGTATCAACAGATTAGTTCTTCTAATCATCATCATCATCATCATCATCCCGGTGATAACAGCGTCTCTGCCACACACGACCATGTTTCAGACCATCGTGCCTAACCGCCGGAGCTCCGTCAATTGGAGGAAGACCTTGAAAACCAGGCTTCAATTCCATCAATGTAGTCGGTGACAGCCGGCCTCGATAACTCGTCTTGGCACCAATAGTACAGCCGAGATGAGGCTGTGGCGCCGCCGCATCTCGGTCCGACGCTCCATGACCAGTTTATTTTTTAAAGTTCTCTGAGGACAGAATCCATTAATAGTTCCATTAATATATTGGAAGTGCTGTGTTTCAAATGTATAATCGAGTCCCAACCCTAACAGAATGCGCGGGAACATTAAATTTTCCACATTCTTTCTAATCACATCCTCACTTGCTCATGTGTATGTGTATTTTGAGATATAATATAAAATATGGGTTTTGATAAACATGTTAAACGAGACATTAAGGTGGGAACTATTTCTAGATTTATTAAGGTTTAGAGTGCATTTCATTGCTAATTTATACTAGCCGTTAGTGTCTCACAGTACCGGGATCTTCATAAGCGTGAAGTAATTCAGGCTACATCATTCGTTAAATATACATTAAAAGGAAATGTAGTAAATCTTTCTGGTATTTTTCAAAAGTCATGAAATTCCATAAGACACACTTTAAATGAGCGTCTTCGTTAAAACTCCGGACTCGTTCGTTGAAATTGAAGAGAGTAAAATGGGTCCAAGTCTCTCAACCTATTTTTCCCACAATGCAAATATCCTCGACAGAGAAGTTAGCTAAGCCATCTTGGCTTACCGGATTTGATTTCGGTATGAATTTCATTTTTTTTATTGAGACAGAATATGAAAATCAGATTGTACCATATCCGACCGTGCATGCTGGATCAGTTCTCACCCAACTTCTCGAGTGGCCAGGTGACCAGGCACGTTATCATTCCTGTCCTGTAAAAGAATCTGGGAGATCCTTTGGCATCAACTGAGGACTGATAAGTAGAGACCGGAAAATATGTAATATGAAACGTCAAAATATGTACTCAAATATGTAATGAAAGTAGTAAGAATATGTAATCAATATGTAAAATCGGATATAATATGTCATAATTAAACACACGAATTATAAAACACTTTACCTAATTCGAAATTACATTTATCAAAAATTTCGTAAACAAATTTTAAAAAGAATTCAAACGTTTTAATAATTATTTGGAGAGCACACATTGATGCACATTTTGCACTTTACAACATTCAGTTGATAATAAAAGCTTCAACTATTGCTATCCAGGATCGTACTTTAGCACCCAGACTAGACGCAATAGAACCCCACGGACAAAATAGCCATGTCTACAACCACCAAACAATCACTGCAGTCAGTATTCAACAATTTCATCCAATTGTTATTCGTCAGCGATCACCTAAGTTTCTCCGAAATTAAGGTTAAATGTCACGAAACGCAGCGTCAATGATACTTTCATACCTAAAGGTGAAAATGATCTCAGTCGCTGACGTGTACTTCCCGTCACTGAGATAATTGAAGCAGGCGCGCCGGACTGTAAGAATATCCAACCACATCTTAACATAACATACTTCGAGTCAATAAAACTCGGTAATTATGTAGGAAAAAATTCGGATGTTTTTAAATACTTATTTTCGTAAAAAAAAGGGTATAATAAAATTGAAGGAAATTAATGGAATAAAAACATTTTGTGAAAATATCAAAATATTTAAAAACTAAATATGTAAACATAATAGTAAAATTTAAAAATATTAGTACTAAATATGTAAAAATATGTAGCGAAAAAATTGGATATTGTGTTAGGACGGCGACAATTCGCCAAGATTTCAGTTTTGAGAACGGTAAGTAGAAAGACAAAAAATATGTAATTACATAAAACTTCGGTCTCTACTGATAAGAGTTTAATCGAAATGCCCCAATGGCTGTGACTTCCTGTTCGCTCGATGCTTATGTGCGACCGCTGCTTGGCAAATGCGTCCTAGTCACACGTTCCTATGCAGAGAGTTTGGATTGGATATGTTGCTGTAAGCCATATGTAGTATAAAAACGGGTTGTGTTAGCTTTTCAGAAACTATTTTGATCATTCCAATCATAAACACTACTTCAAGAATGCAATAGAAGCGTTAACTTCCTTTTAGAAATATCTCTCTCATGACGTATCAGACATATCTCATAATAAACGTAGCTCTCAGAGAGCTGTTTTAATATTTTCGGTTCCATTACATATTACCTATAATTAATTATTTTAAGACGGAAATCGCGTAGTTGATTGCGGGATGACCACTCATCAGAAAGATGTGGCCGCTCCCACTGAAAATTTTCCTCGGCCAAACATGGATTCACTCTGACTCTAGCCGTGGCCAAGCCACCGGTCTCCCGTTGCGTGCAAAGTTTACGAACAGTCTGCCCCGACGCGGCGATATCTCGCGCCGTGTATCGGGATGTCTCGCTCATAGTATGCCCAAATCACGTTCACATGGCCAAAAATGCAGAAGTAAAAGTATATTTGGGAAAATTTCGACCATCAAAATTAGAAAAAGAATGATCGGAAGAAGTGTTCATGATCGTAAAAGAACCTTCAGAACGCATAGGAAACGTGAGGTTAACATACGCGTCGTGCACTTGTTACATTTAAGGGGTAATTATACAAGGCTATCACACAACAATTGAAAAAACTTGTAAAACAAGTTTACCTTCATTATTCGATTAAGAAATGACTTGCTGTCGTTTCTGAGAAAATTTTGTTTTCATATATTATTTAATTATCATGGTATCACTGGAAATTATGCAAAAATTGCTCGTATTTTCATAATATTGTAAATGAAATTATTTGAACTTCTAATTTTGAATAACAGATTTTATAAAGAAAACAAATTATATTTTTAATAATGTATTTTTAGAAGCAAGTCAAAAGAAACTAATTGTTTTGCCAGTTTCCAACGTTGAAAGTTTTACTGAAAATCGCATAAAAATGACATTTTTATAAACGCACTTTTTGGGAGCAATTTTTGAGAAAATTTCGAAAAAGCCGTAGGAGCTTCCCGTTTAGTCAAATACTAAATTTAAGATTTTGAATTTTCTCTTTGATGGTGTATACAGTATATTGGTATTTTACTCTCTCAGATTGAGATTAATCAGTGGACGTGATTGAAAATGCGGGAAGGTAAAGTCTGGTAAATCGGGAAAAAAACTACTTATTTGCTGCAATTTATTGATCAGATTAAAGTTTTTGTTGATCTTGTTGTCATAATAAAATCTAAGAACCACCTCTTGATAATGGAACTTTTCGAATATAATAAACAATTTTCCTGTAGGGTTTATAAAGTTAAATGAAAAAGCTTTTCCGGTGTATCAAATTTTCCCCTACTGTATTTATTTATCTATCTTTCGTAATGTGGGCCCTAATTGTGGATATTACCTACTCCTTAAGTAATGTAACTGTGAGGGGTGGCTGCCTGGGCTCGAAGAGTAGCGAGTACGTTTCCTGCCTCGTGGATGGATATTTGTGTGTTCGTGTTGTCTTTACGTGTTCTTCCTACAGTTTCCCCTCTAGTTAAAACAATCACAGCGGTCGTTATAAGACCAAGTTGTTGGAAAGCGACTTTAACTTTTTAGGAAAAGTAATATATCCACAGTGTGAGTACCTACAAATCGGTTTCATCGAATAGATATTCCCTCCTTTTAGCCACAGCACCGATGTATAAGTGCAATTAAATTCGAAGTAATTTATGGTGTTATAGTATAAATAATGTTAAAGAACATTTCCCGTTCGCAAAGGAATCAATCTCTTTCCACGTTTTTGCACGATCTGAGTGGCACAAGCCACAAGCGAATTATCGCTGCCATTTGGCGTCTGTTCTAATCACTTTAATACAGGTAGAGTTAGTTTCTCTCCTTCATATTCTGAAATTCTGAAGTCATCCAAAATGTCGGGAACCGTTATTTAGGCCTGAGCGCCTCATTTGAGGTGCTGGACCGGCTGTGATAGTTCAGTGCCAGTTATACAGTTTTCTCTGCAGCGACTCTCCTAGGGTTTTAATATTCAATGTGAGACTTGCTAGGTAACTAGGTCGAATTCAGCTGATATGTAGAGGAAATTCTCGAGGCCAGCTGTTCTGAATCGGTAGTGTTTTATCTGATAAATACTGTGCAAATGCCGGAGCAGTACAAACGGGCTACGCACCGCACGCGATCTTTCCTTTCTCTTCCTTGTTTCCTTCCTCTCCCTTTACTTACACACACACACACTTACATGCACTACACAAAAACACATATCGGGGGACCATTGAGGAGTTTAGAGATTTATTCCGGTTGGGGCGATATCCCTCTGGGGAGGATTCTTGGAAGGAGAATTACACCGCAAGCCGACGTGAGGTCGTCGCCGGACCTTTTCTAGTGGGAGAGAAACACCGACACCTCCTGGGATATAGCATTCACAACACTGACGGGACTGATAACCATAGCGGCTGACGTACCCAGGAACATCAATCAGTGAAGCTTAACAATGGAGATTTTGGCCACGATTTCGTCTTTTGGTCACAACGTGCGTCTTCGTGAAGTCTTCCGCTCTCCCTCTTGCTCTTGCTTCGCGCCGCCGCCGGCAAGCCGACGTAAGGTAGAAGCCGGATATCTTGTTCAAGCGGAGGAGGAACACCGCCACCTACCGGCTTGAAACATTCACTACACTAACAAAATGAATGACCATAGCAGTTGACATGACCGGAAACGTCAAGTTATTAATGGAGGTTTTGACCACGATTTCGTCGATTTCGCCACAACGTGCGTGCTCGTGAAGTCTTCCGCGCTCCCTCTTGCTCTGGCTTCGCGCCGCGCGCCGGCAGATGCTCCGCCCGAGCGAGGGAGCGAGTACAGGCATGGGCGCGGGCGCGGACGCCGACGGAGACGGTCCCGGCTGATGGCGGAGCGGGCGGGGGGAGGGCGTGGTTGCTTCGAGGCGAGTTGTACCGGTCGGGCCCGCTGGATGTACCGGAGGTCGCGAGGCGGCAGCGGCAGTCGACGCGCGATCAAGCGGCTGTGTTTCACACTCGTTGCGATTCACACTCGCGGACGCGTATCGAGTACTTCTTATGAATTAATGAAACTAATCTGCACGTTTCTGACGCGACGTTTTGCTCGTCGATTTTGAGTCTGTATTTGTACACGGCAAACAATATTTGGATTGGCATGTCTATGTTTGTACATGGCAACAATGTGTTGGTTTATTAAAGTGGTATAAATTCAATCTTATACCGTATAGGAATACCGTACCGTGCCGTATAGGAATTGTTATGTCGTACACCTGCGTGTTTTCCTGTGAACGTTTCTTCTCTACTCATGGATAGACCACTTCCAATCTACCTTTTGGAGCAAGTGAGTCGATGCGTCTACTGGTGGGAAACTGACCATTTTTTTTAATCCTTTTGAAATATTCTCTGAGAAGTCTCGACAAATTGTGTTTGGAAGATTTATAGCACGTAAAGCGCGTTTTTTGGAAGAGGCTAAGCTACATAGGTGCTTAAAAAGCTCGTTGCATTTTTCTACAGGTGAAACGATTGGCACTTTCATTTTAATCCTCTTAAAATATCCTGGAAGAAATGTAGTAACAAAACGAATTTTTGGCCTTTCAATGAATCTAAGAGCGGTAAAACGTTGCAATTCTGCCTTAACATGAATCGTTACTTGATTCTTCAAATTGGCAATAATAAAACCGAATTTTGTAAGAAGAAGATTTAATTTTAAAGTATGTGTGCCAATACTTTTCATGTAACTTGGATGTGTTTAGCAACGGTATCGTTTAAATTTATTTTTGTTATGAACATGCATAGCGCAAATAATAATGTTTGTCACACGTAATATCACAAGTGCATTGGAAATTTTCAATAAATTCTTCGCTTACCGAAGCGAGAATTTAGTATATGGAAATTTCCGATGCACCAGAGGTATTTAATAAGATGGTTCTACGAAAGAAATTCCCTCAAAAAAGTTTGAGAATGCGGCAAATATTAATTATATTGTTCTTCCGCTCCATTGCACACGACACCTCTTTCTATGATCGATGTATCGCACTTCATTATTGTCCACCAGGCAAGAGATGGTAAGAAAAAGGAATAATTTTTGGGGTATACACCATGTACATTGTTGCGCACCATGTATTGTGTAGTAGTATTCAGTAGCCTCATTTCGATCATCCAAGTTCAATTCTATATTAATTTTTTGAACTACTTATCATGTGCTGAAGCAATATAAAGATGTATTTTATCTTATGTTCTTCTCTTTTTACAGCCACGCATCTGCAAAGAAATAACGGTTTTGCATAATGAGATTTTTTTTCGAAGAAACACTGTTGTCGTTTGGTTTTTTAAACAGTCTGGCGTCGACTTGTACTAACAAATGGTTGGTTATTCTTCATTTTATAGCTATTCCATGGGTAAAGTTTTAAAACCATTTCTCGGTGTGCTCACCATAGTCATTTGATGAATAACGATCCCCGTTGAAGTTTATAAACAGAAGCAATACATGAGGTTTTAAACTTCTTGCGACGTTCCTTTGTTTCTCCTATCAATCACACCTTCTTATAAGAAAAATTCATGAAAATAACTTAACTGTTATGAATAGGTTCGCCATTTTTCGCAACAAATCACTCGTTGCGATTGATTGGATTTTCATATCGCAAATGGCCGTTGACAACTTTGAAGGTCACCGGCCGATAACAGTGACTTTTTATTTCTCTATTTGGTTGATTTACGTCGATTTAACAGTACAGATTTACAAAACAGCAACTGCAGGGTGTACTAAAACATGCAACTTACTAAAACAAGACTAAGGTTATACAATTTGTACCACGACTTGAGAGCCGCATGGTTGGTTTTGTTCCACCACCCAGCGTACAGAGGACGGTGCAACGGAGTATACGCAGCCTGCAACATAACGGTGGGGTGCGGCCAATGTACCGACGGACCGCCGACGGCGCGACCAACGGTGTAAGGGGCGTGGACTGTTAGCGCGACTGCCGCCAACCGCGAGTTCTCTCTCCTCTCGGCAGATTTGCCGGCGAAGCTGCTAATACGACTTCCCGGGACCTTTAAACTCTCTGTTATTTTTGCTTCCGCTTGGCTTTTCTACGTAACTGAATCAAATTACGAGATAAGACGCGTATACTATTAACCGGCTTTGAGATGTAAATGGAGCCCAGTCCAACGCGAAAGAGGGACCGAGAGGGCGGGTGCGTAGTGGGTGGGTGGGTGGGTGAGTGACAGGGATGAGCTGGGACGGGACGCCGCGTAGCGCGAAAGGAGCGGGAAGATGAAGCGCGGAGGGGAGGGCTCAAGAGGGATGGGAAGCGGAGTGAAGCGGAAGGGAGGGCAGTGGAGGGAGAGGAAGCGACGGAGGTCCATGTGGCGCATGTGAAGCGAAAAGCCGCGAGAGATTAAACGCACTGACCCGGAACGCGCGCGTGCCGGAGGTGGAGGAAGAGACGTTGCCGCCTTAAGGCCCGTGCCGGAGAGCCGCCGGATTGGGGTCAGTGCTGCATGGCCTGGTTGCTCGTTTCGCCGCCGCCACCGTCCCTGCTGCTAGGGCATTGTTGCTGCTTCCGTTGTCGCTGTCATTAGGTTGCTGGTATTATAAGCACACGCTTTCTTGAGCCAGGAATATCTACCCCCACTCCTTTGTCAACAGTAGTTGAAAGAACTATAAATTATAGCAACGAGCGTTATTTGAGAAAATCTGATAACCATAAATGTTTGTTCCCGTGTAAAAGAAACTATTTTGCACCGAAAACAAATTCGAAATAAAATTATTTTTGTTAAAATAACCAAACTTCCCACTCCTCTCGCAACTAGTGAAGCGAGGTTCCAAGAAACCGTGCGCGGACACAGGTGGGTTGCTAACAAGCAAAACAAGGTGGTTGCTAACAAGATAGGGCAGACTCGTAGTCTCGTATTTTAGTCATTCTTGTTTTTCTCGTAGTTTTTAGGTAGTTATTGTCTCTTTGTTTCTTTAAGTAGAGTCATTGTTTAATAATTGCTTTAGGTGGTGGCCCTAAATATTCGTTTCTTACTGCAACTGGCCTAACCACGGCTCACCAACCGATTTCTCGTAGGGGATGCATTGACATCAAATACCAGTGCATTTCACTAATAATTGTTCATTGAAAATATTTTTATGGGAATTCTCAGTTCATAGGGGGTTCCCTTTAGAATTTTTTAAATAACAGGGACACAGAGTTCTTATTTTAGAAATTAAACAACTTACGAATTTTCCAAACACAATAAAGAGTTGTATTATACTTGTTTGTATCCGAATGCAATTACAAACAGAAGAAAAACGTGAAGAAACCATTTAAAAATCATACCAACACATTTACACACACCCAACTACACTTCTAGTAATGATAAAATTGCGCACATTGGGTGTACATTAAACCTGACATTTTTCCTATTTTAAAATAAACATTCTTCCTGTCTTGGTTCTTCCCTTTACACACTGAAATGTAATACTTGTTTACAACATAATAAAGTCAAATACACTATTTACAAGCTTCATTTTGCGTTGCTGTTCACAAGATTTAAAATACAATAATACGAAAATCTAATACTCTTTGCAAAAAATGAATTAATAGACCAATCATTTACAAATTTGTAACTTTTGCTATTCATTAATTACAGGTTTTATCTTGAATCATTGGTCACAATATTTAAAATTCAATAAAGTGAAGCACTGCATGGTTCATACAATGCATATACGCGATGTGCTCTTCGTTCGCATTCGTATACAAAAAAAAAGTCTATAACATATTTGAAAAACCAAAAAAAGAGAAATTGGCCCAATATTTTGAATTACATTTTTGCGTGTTTTGATAAGTGTCTAAATTTGTGCGGTTTTAAAAATATTGCTGACCATAGGGATGCACTGAACGGTTGTATAATTGTGCAAACATCTTTAAGGTTTCTAATTTTAACAAAGATTCCTGAAAATCATCTAGAAGATGTTTCTCCGAGTCCCTGTCCATCGTTATTTGGCCGCATTCCTCCTCCTTTGCACCCGTGGTGCATTCCCCCTCCTTTGCGGTCGTGGCGGCGCCTTCTGTGTCCATTCACCTCCTGCTGCGCCCGCCCGTGGCAGGAGAAGTGGCCAGCGCTCCGGCGTCCCGAGCCTAAAAGCGGCGCATGCCACACGTCACCTCGGCGGAATTAGGTCAACTTCGGCTATTTAGACTTGCGTCGCGCTGTCCTGCGGGGCGGGCGCGCTGCTGCGCGAGTAGGCGGGAGGACGGGCGGAAGGGAGGGCGAGCGGAAGGGAGGGCGAACGGAAGGGAGGGCGGGCGGAAGGGAGGATGGGCGGAAGGGTGAGTGGGCGGGCGGAAGGGTGAGTGGGCGGGCGGAAGGGTGAGTGGGCGGGCGGAAGGGAGGGTGGGCGGGCGGAAGGGAGGGTGGGAGGGCGGGCGGAAGGGAGGGTGGGAGGGCGGGCGGGCGGAAGGGCGGAAGGGAGGGCGGGCGGAAGGGCAATCGGACACAGGAGCAGGCGACAGACGGACAGACAGGCAGACGGGCAGAAGGGTGGTCGGGGTGAGCAATCTTATGAGCGGGGAGCGAGCGAGCGAGCGAGCGGGCAGGTGGGTGCTGCGTGCGTGAAACGAACGTCGCCTCTCTCGTTCCCTCTCGCCACACCTCCAACCTCTTTGTCGCAGTCGCACATTCGATGTCTCACACGCAAGCATTCTAAGGCTTTTGTCAAACGCGGTGCGAGGCGAAGTGACACTGATGTGCTCGGATACGCTGCGGTGTTCGGGTTGAATATCATATTTATCTGTGTATTATAATGTATGTGTTTATAAATTTCATGTGGAATAGGAAACGACAAAGTTATTTAATGTTAATTTCAAACCCCTAATTATCAGTCAAATAAATAATATGAAAATGTTACCATTAGTGGTTTTCCGAACTCGATGTAGGGAGAATATCTTAGTTTTAGACCATCTTTTTGCCCCATAGACATTTAGTGACTAAAATGTTATATTTTAGTTGGTATTACATTTGGACATTTTGCAGCTATGTGTCATTTTGATTTGTAAACAAGGCGGTTGATGTAGTATCAGGTTGGTTGGTTCGGGCCAGGGAGACGTATTGTGTCCCTGAACCGGGAATAGATATCAATGCTGCGGTAGTCAACAGGACACCACACAATCGCTCATTTGTGCATCGTATGTTAGTGGTCAAGATCATAATATGGGATGACATAAGAGATAATCTTATAACACAAAAGATGTGAAACATTATGGGTTGTTTATTTATATGATCTTGATGTAGACGAATTTAATTGAACTCGAACTGAAAGCAAGATCAACCAATTTTCATTTTGCGTTAATCGGCTACTCCCCACGTTTAAGAAGATCGAGTTTTTCATGGTGATGAATTTGTTTGATCTCAATGTTTAATCTAAATAAAAGAAACACAAGAGTCCTATAAATGTCTCTTGTCACTGATGATTTCCCCACTGTGATTTCATTTATTTGACACCAAGGGTCAGTTTCGCGGCAATTCCAACACAAACAATGAAACCAACACCAGTAGTATCCAGTATGTTAGTAGTGTCCACTTCAATGACGTAGTGGCCACTTCCACCCAAAATTTTAAAACTAAGAATTGGAAACCTTCCTCTTACCGGAAATTAGGAGCTCGTCTTCAAATGGTGAGGATTAAAACGAAGATAGTTTATTTTTTCTTTAATTTTTGTTTAAGGAATGCGCTGCAAATGTCTTATTAATATGGCATTGCAATAACGTGACCTGGACTGGTATTGTTTGGACTTTTTTCGCCATAAACAATTTCAGGCGCTGAAGGTGGATTGGTTTATTAGAGTCGAGTCCGCTTTAAAAATTCTGTCCGCTATCTGTCCGCTTTAAAAATCTTCAAAATTTCAAGTGGAACAAAATTGAGATTTGGAATTAAATTTTAAAAGATATAAAAAGAATTGAAAATTCACCATTTTTAGCCAAGGAATCTATTCAGAAAGGGGTTCGCCAGTCGCCAATTGAGATTCACATAACGAATTTAGTGATATGCCCAACAATTTGAAGAAAAATACGAAAATGTTTTTAACAATTGCCACTATTGGAGCTGTTGGTGCTTTTACCGTATGTTCTGGTAATTCAAGTATTTTCCTTCACTTCTGAAAGCAAAAATATGGTAACTCGTCTTTAGTTAAACTCTGGTTTGTAGTACTTTCTCCCTAATTCAAAGTGAGACATACTTCCTTAACAATCCTCAGTACTGCTGTAAGACAGGACGTGTCGAATTGTTTTGTCAAGCAATGGGCCACTGTTACAAAGACATTTAGTCACAAATATTTACTGACAAGATTTAAATGATAAACGCGGAATTAGATTAATCATGTGTACAAATGTAATCGAAAAATGAAATTGAAAAAAAGAGCTATATTATCATTGTTGTTGTTGTTGTTGTTGTTATTATTATTATTATTATTATTATTATTATTATTATTATTATTATTATTATTATTATTATTATTTTGGGAAAAATGTAATTGCGTATCGTGCATTTCAATTCACTTTAGTTGTCAAAGTTCAACTGTATAGCTCCCTTAACCCAGGTAAATGAATTTTAGTTTATTGAATGATAAAATTCCAGTTTTATTTCAAATACGGCATATTCACATTGGCCGTGAAGACTACAGCACCTGTTGCTCCAAAATCATCACCCGTGGTTTGTTACGTAGCGAGCGACATAGTCAAGATATGGACGAAATCCAGCCAATAATAGTGAACAGCAATACAACGAGACGATGGCTCGTTATATAGCGTCGTTAATAGCTGCTTCGAGGATATTGCTCCTGGACAATAATTCTTTTATTGCAGGTGCTTACATTCAGTTCAATGATAGACCCTGAATTTGAATTACCAGTCAAACCGATTTAACCAATTCTTTATTTTATTAGTTTTTACTATAATATTCTGAAATCTATTATTTTTTCTCTATAATAATTTTTAATTCACAAAATTGGAATTTCTAAAAAAATATCAGAGTTATTTTGATTTTTAATGTTTTTCTAATAGATTCGTCAGACTGGAATACATACAAAATATTTTCACACGTTGATTCTCACATAAAACGTATGAGGTGCAACTGTCAAAGAGTAAATTCGTCACTTCTCTGGTATATTTGACATACATAATTAAACGAGGACAAATTACATACAATTTTAAAAACTGTGAAATTTTGAGTTAATATGAACATTGGTGGGCACATAAGTGGCCTGCATTCCTGTACAGAATCAAATGTCATTCTCAATAACGGCGTCATTCCTTAAACTTCGTAGTGTTGGTTTTAAAATGTTTGGGAAAATCCAGCAACCCACCGACTGTGAAACACGATCCGTCATCCGGTTCTTAGCCAAAAGAGCAAGAAACCGTGTGTACGCGGCAATGCACAACATGCAAAAATCGGTGACATAATTCGAAAAGGGGGAACGCCTGGGAAAACACCTGTTACAAACCGCGCCAGCTGGACGTCCATTGTCATTACTGACGACATGGTACAACATCATGCAAATGTGCAATTCACAGTTTACATTTTTTAAAAAATCATCCCTGGTCACTGGACGTTTTGGGACTTCACACGTGAGTTGATGGACATTATGGCTCCATTGACGTTTTGCTTTGCTGTATCGGCTGATATAATATCCTGTTTTACATGTATTGGGAGTACAGGATTTTTTTTGTTCTGTCTTAACTTTTTTCGCTTAGTAAATACTTACGTAGTAAAGATAAAATATTGAAAATCTATAGCGGTGAGTCACGATTTTGCAACAGAAAAACTCGTAATACGGGTCCCTGATTTCAAAAGATTTCCAATGTTGCTTGTGCATGTAGTAAATTACTTTTTCTTTCGTGGTATGTAGTCCGAATGTACGATTTGTGGATCCTTGATACTAAACAATTGGTGGACGGCGTAACTTCTGTTTGCCTGTCCGACCGTCCGTCTGTAGTCCACACTAACGCCATCATTATTCAATCACCTCTTTCAATTGACATTTTCGGTCAATGTGGCCAATTTCAAAACCCTGTGAATTTGAAACGGATATTTTGAGTTCTTCACCAACTTAAGTAGCTCAGGGCGTCAACGGATGTTATTGCAGTGCCTATGGCCGGGTGGTCCTAGGGTTCGAATCTCGACAGCGTGAGAGGATTTTTGACGCTAGCTAAAATCCACACTTACTGGATTAATAAAATTTGCCGTTCATACGCCCGGAATCATTAATCAATCATTTTGATTTTTGGGATATTTCACGTGAAGCCTAAATAAAATTCTCAATTTTACTCAAAAAAGTCTCCATACTTTCTTGCAATTACTTCGTATGAAGAGAATGTTATGTGATCGTGCACCGGAAAACTAGGAATTTTTGGCAGAAATACTCTTATTGACGGGCCCTTGGAATGAAAAAATGGACAAATCCTGTTCCTGTACATAGTAAATTGCTTTATCTAAATAATGGTGTACCCAGAATCAATGTTTTCTGGGTCGTTGATACCGAAAAATAGATTGAGAGCAATATGACTGTCATTCCGGCCGGCCGGCCGTTGGTCAATGCTACCGCCTAGCGCCCAGTTTAGGCAATTTTCTCCAAAATTAATATTGTGTGATCAAACTGAACGAACTCAAGGCTTGGGGAGTTTCAACCTGAAATTTTGATTTTGGAGGGTACTTTACATTTAGCCTCAAAAACATTTTCAAAATATTCTCAAAAAGGCTCCAAATTTTTTGATTAAACTTTGTCCTCGGATAGCGTAAAAGGCGCTTAGAAGAATGATCTCTGTCTGTCTGTCTGTGCCACACCCGCCTGCGGGTCATGGCCTCAGCAACGTCCCGGCCTCGCAACCATGGGTTAAGGGGGACGTGTAGTTAGCACGAAGACATCCACATGCCATATTCAGGTCTTGTCAACCTGAGAAGTGGGATTTCTCATCGTCACACAGCAACATACAGTACGGCATTACATGGAAAACGCACACTATAATATTGCCCGACCGGGAATCGAACCTGGTGTAGCGTCATGAAAAGCGAGGGCGCTGACCAATGAGCTAAGCCGCAAAGGCAAAATAATGGTGCAGGTGTCGAAAATTGCAATGTGCAATTCATTTTGGGCGTCTTGCTAAAACAAGAATATTCAAGATTGAGAATTTTGTATTAATGAAATCTAATTTTTAAAGGCAGATAGTAAAATATTCTCGAGTCCAATTTTTCGAAAATAGGACTAGTTTTCGTGTAATTTGGGGCGAAATAGAGGTGATTTTAAATTTTTTAAACTTTTCTGCACAAGCCCCGCTCCAAATATTTTTTGCAACTTTTTTCTACTGATAGAAGAAGAGAGGCTGGAAAGAATGGTATATTTTCATTAAACTCCCTGAATTTTCGAAAATTGCGAATTGAGGATTAATTTGAGAAAGTATGTGCTGTTGAAGCACCACTAGTTTGATGTTTTTCGTGGGATAGAGTAAAGTATGCTTAAAAATCACGCAGGTCCCATTATTGTTAAACTCCAGCATTTCGAAAATTGCAAAATTGAAAATTAGGAGAGTTATGTCATATTGAGTTAATTATGTGTTTAAATATATTCAATACTTAGAAACATTGAAAACATGTTCGCCTTCCATTCCTTGCGTGCGGAAATGTACCCAGCCAAGTACTGTAATGAACGGTTGATAGAACGTAGTTAGGTAGAATAGCGCCGTTAATATAGAGTTAATGTTTGTTCGTTGAATGTACGAACGAAAAATAAACTGTACTAGTGCTACAAACATTCTGCTCTGTACCATTTGAACCATCAATGCCATCGCAGTCATAGGTCGACAAATATTGTGTTCATACTACATGCTCGTTTCTTTGCGAGGATGCTCTTTGAAATATCGTCTGCTTTGAGACACTTACGATAAGCAATTTAACCTGTTCCTCGCCGTACCGCTCTTCGCATAAACGCGCTCATGCTCCGTCTCCGCATCCCCCGCCCAACCCAATGCGGTGTGGACCTTTCGTTTCTTGACGGCGGGGGCGTCCAGCGCTACGTCCGCCGCCCCCGCCCCCCGCCCCCACCTCTGCCGCCGAGTTCCAGGTTCCGAAATCGGCTAGCCCGGCGCCAAGCGCAGCCGGCGCGCTGGGCAAACGGCAGTAATGTTTGCCGGTGGACTTCAAAGGGACGAGGGGAAGAGCAAACAGAAGCCCTCTCCGCGCGCGCCGTCCCGTGGCCGAGCCCGCGTCCCGCGTGCCGCGCCTGGGCGCGGCGCCGCGCGGTAGCGCGAAGCGGCGGCGCCCCGCCACACCACCGAGCCGCGCCGATGTTCCGCTCGAAGCGTCCCACGCGCCGTGTGCGCCGCCCGGCCCCGGACCCGGCTCCGGCTCTGCGCCCTCCCCCCAGCGCCGCCATGCGGATCGCGCCTGCCACCACACTCGTCCCGTCTCCAGATGCGCACCGAGAGAGGTGCCTCAAGGCAACTACTGACACCGGGAGAGGCTCAGCGCATCACATGATGCCACTGCACTGCCTCTGACCGGGAGGTGCTAGGTTAGAGTCCCGATAGTGGCAAGATTTTCGACTCTAGCTTGTCAGCTAGGTCGAATACAGTCGTTGTCTGGAGGAGAATTCTAGGTGGCGGCTGCTCTGATCGGTATTTTCCGTAGTTTCTCCGATCAACACCAAGCAAATGCCGCAGTAGTACCCTAACAAACGGACCGCGCGCGATCGTTCCTTCCTCTTCCTTGTTCTTTTTTAATCCCTCACACACATTTATACTAACATGCACTACATTACGGGGAACCGGTTGGGAGCTTAAAGCTTGTTCCGGCTGGGGCGGTGCCCCGCTGGTGGGAGGTACCTGGTTGAGGGAAACCCTGCATGCTAACGGTAGGTAAGCGCCGGATCTCACCACCCAGCGAGGGAAGATCACCGCCACCTCCCGACGAAAAAACATGCACCACACTTACGGGACTAATGACCTCGGTAGTTGACGCGTCCGGAATCAGTAAACCAACCAACCAACATCAACTGACGTCACTGCAGTGCCTCTGACCGGGAGGTCCTAGGTTCGAGTCCCAACAGTGCCAGGATTTTCGACATTAGCTAGATAGATTAAATTCAGTCGCAGTCTGAAGGACAATTCTAGCGGGTGGATGCTCTGATCGATATTTATCCGTGGTGTCAATCCTAGCGAATACGGGTCTAGTACCCAAAACGGGCCACCGACCGCGCGAGATGTTTCCTTCCTCTTTCTTATTCCATCCTCTCCCTTACTTACACACACTTCACTAGCACACATACCGGGAGACCTGTCAGTAGCTTAGTCTGTCCCGGCCGGGGCTGTTCCCCGCTAATTGGAGATACCTGGACGAGGGAAACTCCCTTAGCCGACAGTAGATCAGTGCCGCATCTCACTATCCAGTGGGGGAAGATCACCTCCATCTCCCGCGATAAAACACATGCTTTACATTCACGAGACTAATGATCTTAGCAGTTGACGCGCCTGGAAAAAACTAATCACCAATATAAAAATCCAGATACGCCCCTCCTCCAGCCCCGCACGCCCAAAAAACTTCTTATGTCCAGACCCACCTGTACTGCCAGAATCCACCATGCCTGGATGCACGCTCTGTCTCCAGATCCGGGCTCAATTACAGATATACGCCCGCTTTAAGATCCACCCCGCCTGCACGTCCGTCCCCGCCTCCGTACCCGCATTCAGCCACTGTCTGGAGGAGAATTCTAGTTGGCAGTCTGTTCTGATAGTTTTTGTGTATTCTCTGATGCAGCCGTACCGAAAATGCAAGCGAAGTACAAATGTCTTGGATCGCGTGCGATCTGTTTCATCTTCATCTCCCCCTCTTTTTTCTCTCGATCACGCGCGCGCGCACACACGCACACACACTTATGTGCTCACACTACTCACATGGCTAGAGATCAACCCGACTGTGGCGGTTCTTCACTGGGGGAGATACCTGGATGTGTAATCCCGCACTCCAAAGTGTAGGCCGGCGCCGGATATCACGTTCCAGAGGGCAGAATCACCGTAACCCGTCGAGAATTGCACTACGAGACAATTGATCATGGTAGTCTACGTACCTGGAAACAATAATCCTCCAACCAATCTAAACCGGGAGTGGTAGCTCAGTGCATCAACTGATGTCACTGCAGCGCCTCTGACCGGGAGGTCCTAGGTTCGAGTCCTGACGGCGACAGGATTTTCGACACTACCTTTTCAGCTAGGTCGAATTCAGCTGCTGTCTGGAGGAGAATTCTAGCGGCCGGCTGCTCTGATCGGTAGTTTTCCGGGGTTTCTCCGATCAACACCAGGCGAATGCCGGATCAGTACCCTATCAAACGGGCCACGGACCGCGCGCGATCTGTCCTTCCCATTCCTTGTCCTACCCTCTCCTCTTACACACACACGTACACTAACATGCACTACACTACCACATATCCCGGGAGACCGGTCGGGAGCTTAGAGCTTGTCCCGACTGGGGCGGTGACCCGCTGGTGGGAGAGTCCTGGTTAGGGGGAAACCCCACTAGCCGACGGTAGGTCGGCGCCGGATCTCGCCATCCAGCGGGGGAAGATCACCGCCATCTCCCGAGAAAAAAACATGCACTACACTAACGGGACTAATGACCTGAGCAGTTGACGCGCCCGGAAACATGAAAAAATCAATCAATCAATCCAACCAATCTAAACCAGCCCTGCCTTCAGAATCGCCCAGACTCCAGCTACGTGTACCGCCTCTAAATCATCCCCTTAACCCCGGTTCCGCCCTCTCCTCCAGATCCGCCCCCGCCTTCCTGACCAGCCCCAGCCTTGCCAGTACCTGCCTCTGACCCCGCGTGTCATAGCCAACTCCTAATCGTCCCTTCCGGCGCACGCTTGTCCGCCCGCAACCCCCCGTCGCGCCGGCCGCCGACACATCTATGATGACCACGCCCCCTCAACCCAGTTCTCATACCGCTCCCATCCCACTGCCGTGCCTGCGACTCTCGCGCTTCCATCGCGTAAGTCCCTTCCCACATATGTACTATTCACCACCCTTGGACACCCATCCTTACATTCCAACCCTATTCCTGGTATCAAAGTTACGTACAGTTCAGTTCCAAAATGTATTTTGTGAGAGTTATACACTGTTACCAATCCCGTTTCCACCCCACTCCGACCCCAACATGAATCCCTCTCTCTTTGAAAGTAAATGCACACAATCTCGTATGTAGCTGGTGTCTCACAAAAAGAAAAGGGAAAAAACACGAACGATCTAAAACGAACTGTCTTAGGTGCTTCTCTGGTAATCACATTGAAAAGATCAAGAAAACTACTGATCAGAGCGGTCAGCTCCGAAATTGTTTCCCGCAGGCGCGACAAATTCCCTGATGTACACATGGAGTAAATATTTGGTATCTTGTCGGGATAGAATTCGCGACCTCGGAAGACGTTGCCTTTATAGTCACCGTTTCTGATGTTAGTAGAATTCTATTGTAAATTAATCTGAAAATAAACCTGAATAAATCTTTTAATTTTTACCCGTTTATAATTTTAGCATGGGCTTATAATTGCGCATTCGTAAAAAATAATGTCGACGAAAATAAACATATTTTTCAGTTTTTTACAAACGAAGGGGAATATTTTGTTTCTGATAACTAGTATCTACAATATCGTATTGTCATATTGAATTATAACATTTTGACTCCTTATTCGAATTTATAAAATCCGAAATTCATTCAACGTCTGTTTTCTAACACCAGCAAAAAAGAACAAACAATAACCTTTCCAAGTTATTTATTTCGTCCATAGAACACTGCAACCCATTTTTCAGTTATTCCAGTAGCCACAGTGAACGGATGAGTTGACAATTTTTTCTTTTGCGATTTGGTATTCAAAGGGGAGGGATAGTTTGGGATGCCATTTGCGGGAGGAGAGAATCGTCTCACAAACAGGATTCGTTATGTTGATTAGCTTACTTGCAATGTGCATTGAATTTCAATTCTATATTCTTTGGGTATTTTCGCAGTTAAAACCAGCTACTCAATACTCCGTAGTGAAATGTGCGAGTGTCTCCAACCATACTCTCTAGATATTGGTGCAGTTACGGGCCCCTCGGATGTGGACTAAACTGAATGCAGTGCCCTCTACGACACAATTCGGCAAAACCCATCAATACCGTTTCTGGGATTCGAACCGGGACCAACGCGCTGAGCTGAAACTCTCTTCAGTCAAAGAAGCGTAAAGTGGCTGTCCACGCCGACACACAGTTCCTTTTTTTTTTTTTTTTGTGAGCGCGGAATATTTTTTCCTGTGAAAAGCTCAATGAATGTGAAAAGCTTTTCACATAATTTTTTTTCTTGGAAACGTCATAACCATACACATTTCACTCAACTGACTCACGCGGAGGTGTATAAAAATTGCTTTGGCGATCCGGCTAAAACGTCCCTTTAAAATTCTTGGAATGAGCGCACCTGCTAACTTTTTCATATCCTCTTGCTCGGAAATTTCCACGACCCGCAAAGCCGTGATTCTTGTAACATTCTTCTAATTCAAATAAAGTTCTTGCCTGAAATGAGAAAGATTTTGAATTACTGTTGCCATCCTTTTCATCCGTTCGCTACTAATATGTTGGCACTTATGAGTATATCCCACTATATACTCCATAAACGATCGATTTTTTTTCAAATATACTACGTAGAGTTAATACAAAGAAGTGTCGAAGTCAGTAACGTTCGTGTAATTTTGACATTTTGTGACCTTTCCTTGTGAAATGATTTCATGCATACTTGAAGTTTCTCCCTTGCTATTCATTTCTGGTATTAATTACCAATAATGGTGATGATCCCAATGATATTGGCAGTTTTCGAGGACTGACGTGTATTGCGTGTTCTTCATTCTTGTGGCTCCATTGATTATACACCGCTCACCGCGGGGTTCTGTCTGATTCCTCCCTCCCTCCCTCCCTCCCCCCTTCCTTCCTTCCGTCCTTCCTCCCTTCCTCCCTTTCTTCCTTCCTCTCTTCCGCCCTCCCTCCCTTCCTACTTCCTTTCTTTCCTCTCTT
Organism: Teleogryllus occipitalis; assembly: GCA_011170035.1. NCBI lineage: Eukaryota > Metazoa > Arthropoda > Insecta > Orthoptera > Gryllidae > Teleogryllus > Teleogryllus occipitalis. Next base: position 27,312 of record BLKR01004311.1, read on the forward strand.
CCTCCCTCCCTTATTTCCTTCCCTTCCTCCCTTCCTTCCCTTCCTCCCTTCCTTCTTTCTTTCCTTCTTTCCTTCTTTCCTCCCTCTACGCCTGCGTGTCCATTTCGCTTCCAAGCGATTCAAACGTAGGGCTTCATTCTATAACAGGCAGCGGTGAATCGCTGTCGCCTTTCGCCACCGGTGCAAACCCCACCCCGCGCTCCGTGCTGCTCCCTTCTGCACGTGACACTTCCCAGTCCTGCCGCCCCCGTCCGCCCCCGTCCGCCCCCGTCAGCCCCCGTCCGCCCGTGTCCGCCCCTGTCCGCCCCCGCCCGGTGGCCGCTGGCCTGCCCCCATCCCCACCTCACCACCGCGCCCCGCCGCGCGCTCCGGCTCGATGTGAGCTCACACGCTGCCGCCGGCGCCGCCTCCGCCTCCGCCTCCCGCCCACTCGCCTATTGTCTCTGTGGAGTCACTGCTGCTGCGCGGGCGGGGGCGACGGGTGCAGCGGCTTCGGTGGCGGCGTTTTCTTTTGAGCGATGGAAGCGCCAACGTGTTTTTTTTCCTGGGGGGACTGAGCGGAGTGGGAAAGAGAGGGTATGGGGGCAGGGAAGAGGAGGAGAGACAGGATGTGATGGTGTTCTGTGAAATACGAGTAGAAAGGAACGACCAATGTGAAACCTGAGGTCAAAATGTTTCAAGAGGGGAGACGCCAGTTTCTTGGTTCGTCTGGAAAAAACGTCATGTCGTATTTGCTCGCGAGACATTAGGAGGTTGTGTCTTATATACCATTGAAGTCTAATGTGCATATTTTATTTCGGTAAAGTTTTCGTAACACATTTTCAAAAGTAAATCAACTGCGTTTTTAAGGAGTCGATATTTTTATCTTTGGATCATTCCGGTCGTGAACGGAAGCTAACTCACGATATAGCTCGTGGGAAAGAAATGATGTTCAATTTGATTATTTCCCGTATGACTAGAAATTTCTTATTAATGCTTGTTTTTAAATTTGGTGGTAATGTTTTGAGCAGTGGAGAATCAATCATTGCGTAGCCATGTATTAAATGCCATCGCGGGTTTGCATGATTGGAAAGGATACACGCCACTGTATATGGAAGGCTGCTTGAAAATAGCTTTTATCCGTACATCAAATCAATGTTTTCTGTTTTATAAAGAGCAATATTTAAACAGTGTGAAATCATAGGGGTGATGATAGATCACCATAAAACAGAAATTCCCGTATAGTACATCCGCGACTCTTTTTCGTTCCTTTGGAGAAACTGTGTATATATATATATATATATATATATATATATATATATATATATATATATATATATATATAATAAAAATATCTAAAATTCTGTAAATCAGTTCAGTACTGAGATATTTGCCTCTACAATAGGAAGCAGCAAACATGATGAAGGGCATTGGGTCAACCTGAGTATTTGTCACAAAATATTAAATCCGAAAATACGCAAAAAGGGTATAAATCAAGACTTGACCACTTCATAAACATTATAACATATTCAATGGAGAAATTTAACAATTATAATTGTTATGACATTAAAATTGCTCGCGAGTAACCGGTGGCTTACTAAACAGTCGTACAGAAACAATCTTATAGAAGCATGTTTTGTTAATGTATAACACTTAATAAAAATCTTGATTCTACACACCACAAGTTATGAAATACTTTAATCTTTCATCAGTGAAAATAAGTTTGCAATAAGCATAATCGCATTAATTCCGTTATGCACAATTGCCTTGAACTCAGGTCTGGTTCTCAAGGGAATCTCGAGTGCAACTGACAATCCTGCAAAGCCAAAATACTGCGTTTCATTGTGTCAGAAATTTCTGGAAAATTTGAGTCAAAGCTTATAAGCTGGAGACGCGTAGCTCCAGAGGGGTGTTGTGGTTTCCTGGAAATACAAAGAGCTCGCAATCCGGTGTAAATTTTCCAATAACAGCGATAAAGACTGCGTATTGCAGATTGCTGGAAAATATCAATCACGGTGGAAACGGCAGAGAGGTCTTGGTTTTTCCACGTACTTATCGTCGCTTTCCCGTATTACTGATTATCTAAAAAAAGCATTTTGAGATTGTAAGGTGGATCGTTGGAAATAAAAATTATTGGTTTCGAATAATTCTTTATCTCCGAAATTACATCCTTTGCCCTTTGAGGGAAACGCATTACAATTTCAAGAACGGTAATCATTTATTTTTATGAAATGAAGTTGCCCAAAAAATTCAGTTTTAGAAAGTGCGTATTAATAAGTAAAAAACAAACAAACTTAAAGAATTTTTGATAAAAGTTGCGAGATGATATTACTCATCATCGATTAAGGGGAAAAATAAATTGCGCTCTCTTATACAAAATACGTCTTTTTTCGTTAAAATAGTATTTCAGAAAATCGACAATTTGATAAAAATGAGTAATGCGAGCAGGACGTCTTTAGTGAATTGCGAACATCACATCTTGGCGTGCGAATGAAATGTTCACGCCTTTTTTTTCAAATGAATAGGCCGAAACACGTTCGTGTGAGTTGCGTACATTATGTTTTGGAATTCATGGAAACATACAAGTGTCTGCTGTTAGGATTATTCTTAATATGTGTGGCAGCAGCTGTATTGATTCATATCGCCCAAGTATATTCTTTATTCTGCAGTACCAGTTATTTTATATGGCCTTGACTTTTTTGTGGTACGCTTTTGGCAAAGTTCATTTTTCCGAACGTGTACCGCAAAGTTACATTTTTTTCAGTCAATAAACAATGAATGTAAGTATTAGTTTCTATGGACGAGTGCTGGAAAGATAATCGAAAAAAGAGCACTGGACTGAAAAGTTCCTCCCGCCCGATAACGACTGCATATCTTCAATCGGTATACCGGGCGTGATACTAGGCAGACTCTCCTATTTCCAAATGCTGATTGAATCAGTTCGCGCAAGCAAATCATCCACCTCACGAGGTGGACCGACGCGGTCGCGAAAGACGACCGATCATCGAGGTGGGCGAGCGGGCGAGCGGGCGCTAAGTAACTTCTCTAACAGCGCGCGGCTGTGCGAGCAGCCGAGGGCGCGAGCGGTAATGTATGCCGGAGCCGGGAGCGCACGCAGGTAATGGGAACCATTGTCTGGAGGCGGCTGCGAGCGCATCGGCGCCCACTTCGGCGCGCTCGGCTTCCGCCGTGGGCTCGTTCCGATTTGGGAAATTGCTTCCGAGGAAACGCCCCCGCGCCCCGCGCTCCTCCTCTCTTACCCATTCTCCTGCAGCCATTTCTTCCCGACCACCAGCCCCTCTCCGCCCAAGTGTCCTGCTTGCCCACGCTCCGCCCTTGCCCACGTTCCCTGTTTGTCCACTCTGCCTGCTTGCCCACGCTCCCTGCTTGCCCACGCTCCCTGCTTGCCCACGCTCCCTGCTTGCCCACGCTCCCTGCTTGCCCACGCTCCCTGCTTGCCCACGCTCCCTGCTTGCCCACGCTCCCTGCTTGCCCACGCTCCCTGCTTGCCCACGCTCCCTGCTTGCCCACGCTCCCTGCTTGCCCACGCTCCCTGCTTGCCCACGCTCCCTGCTTGTCCACTCTCTCTACTTGCCCACGCTCCCTGCTTGCCCACGCTCCCTGCTTGCCCACGCTCCCTGCTTGCCCACGTTCCCTGCTTGCCCACGCCCCCTGCTTGCCCACGCCCCCTGCTTGTCCACTCTCTCTACTTGCCCACGCTCCCTGTTTGTCCACGCTCCCTGTTTGTCCACGCTCCCTGCTTGCCCACTCTCCCTGCTTGCCCACGTTCCCTGCTTGCCCACGCTCCCTGCTTGCCCACTCTCCCTACTTGCCCACGGTCCCTGCTTGCCCACGCTCCCTGCTTGCCCACGCCCCCTGTTTACCCACGCTCCTTGCTGGAGGGAGAGAGTTCATTCGCACCGAAAAGCTTCTATTTTCGAGAATGCTGCTGATGATTTTGACTAGATAATCGGGGGTGCCGTTGTTCCTTGATTTGTAGAGCAGACCTGATATCGTAGGCTTCTGCAGCAGACCTGTGTGCGAGACTTCGTCAAAGACACTAGCAAAGTCTAAAAAGACTGCGGAGCAATGTTGGAAGTTCTGAAACGCTTGTCCTATAGTTTCTACTCTTCTGAGAAGCTGGTGGGTGGTCGAATGAAGAGGGCGGAATCCAAATTGAGAAGGAGGGATAGCTTTCGTATCTTGAAGAAACTTATTAAGTCAAATTAGAATCAGTTTGTCGAAGATTTTAGATAGAGTTGGTAAAAGGCTTTTGGATGTGTAACTAGAGGGATGTATATATGAAATATGAATCCCTAATTTTCTTATCGGGTACCAAAGGCTACTCTGTTATCTCTCCAGTATCAATGATGCTGGTCTTGGGGTTCGGTTTTCAACGATGGCGGATTTTCGAGACTAGCCACGTACATGGCTCGGACAAATTGTACTACTGTCTGGAATTGAATTCTAGCGGATAGCTGCTCGGAACACCAGTTTTCCATAGTTTCTTTGATCAATACCAGGCGAATGACTGAGCGTATGGGTCACGGACCGCACAGGATCTTTTCTTCTTCATATTTCTTTGATCCCAGTGAATGAACTGATAAGTCATAAACTCTTTAATTTTACAAGAGAGCAAAAAAACGTTTAAATGAATTAAATAACGGATTAATGATATTCAAACGAAGGTGATATTCAAACAAATCTCTTTTGTCTAGGTTTTGGTTGAATATCATTAATCCCTTATTTATAACATTAGTTTCAAGTTTTTTTTGCTCCCCTGTAAAATTTGTTTTTTTTTTTACTTATCAGCTTATTCACTGGGGTCAAAGATTTATCATTTCCTATCCTCTTATGTACATACATACATACATACATACATACATACATACATACATACATACATATATACATACATAACCAAACATGCCGGAAGTTGAGTCGGGAGCTTTGCCTTCCTCAGTGCCATCCATGTCAATATAAATCCTACACGTTTTGAAGGATTTGGTCACTGTTTCTACTTATCATTTTTCCTACGATTTGAGCAAGAAATCACACAGCCCTTCAAGTGATGCAGCATGCTAAGCTCCACCTTTCGTATAAGACTTTTCGCACTCATTCTCCACCTTCTCCATTGTTCACGCGTGTGGTCTTTGAATGGTTTATTCAGAGAGTCGTCCAAAGGTTGAACAATTGAAATTAAATTACCCGGAGTTACAGCAGTATTAGTATTGTTGCGAAATTTTAGTGATTTTTAGTGTACCCTGTTACGTGACTGCGAAACATATCCCACCCCAACAAACTGTAAATCTCCTGGTTTCCCGTGCCATACATTTTCCATCCACAATTTCATACCACTCTCGTCCATTCACGCCATTTTATGAAAATTAACGGAAATGTCTGATGGGGATTATATTTTTGAAGTGGTTCTCTTCATATTGACCACGTTTTTTAACTTTGTTCCATCTGCCATGTTAATACTAATGTAAACCTGGTATTTTCATTTTCATGACATATACTTTTGACACGAACATATTATACACCATTTCTCACACCTCTTTTGTTTATCATACCGATATTAATCGGTTTTTCATCCTTATTTTCAATATTAGTTAATGGAAATTTTCTTTTTTCTTACCAGTAACAAATTTGTGAAAATTGGTGACTTTAAGATCAAGTTGTTGGTAATTTCTACACAAGTTTTGTTTTGTGATTGATTTCTTCTCGTCATGAAACGATTGCACCAATCAACTGTTCCTTTAAATCATGTGCCTTGCTTTGATACACTTTTCCCCACTTCAATGATAAGTCCTAAACATACGTGACAACATAACAATTCATCCTTTATTCTTGAACCCATTCTACAACGTTATTTTCTAAATCTGACCCCAACCCTTTTAATCCCCTCATAGAACACTTTTCATTGACTTCTTTAGTAGTTTCATTATTTCTCCTATCTTTTACCGTGTTCCCTGTTATATCAAAATCCCCAGCTTCAGCGAAGTTGCTAGATTCTTTAGCCTGTTTTATGACTTTTAACTTGAAGCTTGCTTCATATTTCCTTCGCTAATTAGCCACATTCCGGACTTAAGCTGTAATCTATTCACCATGTGTATCAGCATATCATATCATAACTAACTGAAAATAACAATGTTTTATGTCTTGTAATTAAAAATGCAACGTCGTAAAACATTTATTGTTATGCTCTCTACTGTAAAAATATAACGTATTTTCAGAATGCACGGTTCATGAATGTTCAAGTATTCTCGCCCTTTTTTTATCCATTTTGTTGCCAGTGTACATCTCCGGCAGCCTACGCGCTGTCGTTTTTCTGCACATTCTTTTCGCCGGAAAATGTAATTTTCAAATTAGCAAATTTGAATTTCTGCGCGAGTGTCATCTTTTTTTGTCATCTCTCCATCTGTCTCGTGCACTCGTCGCCAATGTTAAACTTAATGTTTTGTTGAGATTGCATTCGAGAATTCTCAGTGGGCTATTTCATTTATCTCTTAATTATCGGCGTGGACTCCTCTTTTTCGGTATTGTATTTTCATGGCTTCAGAATTAAGTGTCTAGTTTTTTCTTCCCGTGAGACCGGAAATACATGCAGTTGATTATCATTCAAGTGAATTTGCTTGAAATAAGTTTCCTGGAGATGAAAACAAATGAAGTAGATATCATGATGCCATATATCTACCAGACTCACGAAGTGATCCATTTTTTTTGTCTCTAATGGACGTAGTATTTTTGTCATCACTTCACAATAGGAAAATAGAAGAGTGCAGGCTACTTTTTAACGGAACTGGAATTAATTCTAATGCATTTGCATTTGGAAATATTCAATATCCGATGGTATTTTGAATATCTGGAATTAGAACATATGGCTCGATGGCTGCAATAGTGGTACAATTAAAAAAATACGGATTTTGAGTTTATAATCTCTCCAGATTTACAGTTTGGTCTACCTTCTAGGAGCAACAGCAGCATTTTTTACAGTACAGTATTCAACCAACAAAAGACAGAAATGTGAATTCAAAATAACGCAAGGAGGATTTATCTCAACACCTGATTTTTTAAGTTAAGTCACTATTGCAGTCCCCGAACGATATAATGAAGTAAACTCATGTATAGGGTTTTGTGACTAATAATATTCGTGACGAGTGATCATGGGTTAATTTACCAAGAGAGTTAGGAGAGGGACATTTTCTCCATAGTGAATAAGTCAAAAGGTGACGTGTTAACTTAAAATGGTGTTATTACGATGTGTTTTTCTTTCCGTCGTCAGATTAGAAAATCTTAATTAATTAAGTCTACTAAACCAAATACGCACAGTTACTTCAAATCGACCATTTGATGAAAGTTTGTTTGTGGCGCGCTTGTACCGTTCGAGCAAAGAGAACCGGCAAAATATTTGTTTAACTGTTTATTTTAAATGATTTTATGAATAGGGTTTGCATTTAAACAAGATATATGGTAATGATATGATCTCTTTGATTCCAAAATAAAAGTATCTACAGAAGGAGGAAGAATTACATTGTTGACTTGAAGAGTTACAACCGTGCTATGACGAAATACGCTGATGAAAAAACTTTCATATAACAAGGGCACTCTATGTAGTTGAACGATAAGATAAATAGAATGCAGCCTTTACAATCAATTTAAAAACAAAGCCTGCCGACACTGTTCCAAGCACGTTCTTCTTCACTGTCATTTTAACAGATTATGATCTCGTAACAGGCCTGACCACTACCTACATGAGCTCGAGGAGCAAAGGAAATTTCATCAATATATTTTCCACTTTTTGTAGCTCCTGAATTCAGTATTTTTAAACTTCCTGAATTAGTAACAACGATAATAAAAATGGGTTACAAATTGTTTTGAAATAAGTTAGTTGTGTGCATGATTGGTCAACTCTTCGACAAAAAGTCGGTGAACAATTGATGAACGATAATATTTCATTACAGATGTCATTTATTACATCGTTTTTTTTAGTGTTAAGAAGTTACCAACAGTAGGATACATTGGACCGAATTTCATCGATTTATTACAAAACCCCATTTTTTACAACTGTAGAAGCATTAAACGCTGTGCTCTGAAAAGTAGGGAAATTTGATTTCACCACTAGAATTTCACCAAAGAAACTAAGCGCCTAAAGCTGTAAAATGTTTTATTCCATTAATGAAATGCCTGGTTGTTACGGTAAAGAGTAATTGTATACAACGTTTCTTGTACGATTGTAAACTCGAATAAAAACGTAAGCAAATTCTATGCGTCTTAATTCTCCTTGAAATGCAAGCAATATACCATATTCTAATCTAAAATAAATAGTGCCGAAAGTTCCACATTTTTATTTTTCAAGTCACAGTTCATTTGTATTAAACATTGTTCAGTTGTTCAGTTGTATTAAACATTGAGTTACAAATCGTTTGAAGATGAAAGTAATGTTAATAGGAAATTTGTAATGAAATTAAGAAACCTAAGGAAACTTCGTTTTTTATAGCGTCATTTTTCGATGAATTGAAAAAAATGGACATGCATTTTCTAATTCTTTCTATACGAAACTATAAAAAATGGGGTCGTATTTAAAATTTTAAAGCTAACTTTCGCCAACGCATCCTGGTGGGTGGAAGCAGGCTAAACGTAGCAAAGGTATACGTATTTACCCCCTAGAAAATACTGACATTTAGTTGAACATTTGTTTCATAAGGTGCGCATGTCTCGAAAAACCTGTCGCGATTTATTTGGGCTACCCAGCGTACTAAATAAAATGCACATTTGTGTGTTTAAAGAACATTAGTGTCCAGGAAACATTTTTGTGGCTGAAAAAAATCACGGTATTGTGTGCAGTTTTTTGTAACAATTATAACAAGATATGTTACACATGTAGTCCAAATGATGACGGTGTTTATGACAGGAACTCTGTTCTGACAAACTGTCGTAGGCAACTGCTCATTCTGCTGACTCCACTAAATGTGAAATTCTCCGAAATTCCCCGAATTCCAACAGCTAGCGGTCGAGAGGGGAAATGATAATCAACGCAGCGCCAATTTTGCTACTTCCAACCCTCGCGAAGCTATAACTTGAAACGAAGGAAACGCGACTAGCTATTACCGACAAATCAGTTACCATTTACTGCAATTGAATTATGTAGCGATTACCTCGATGGCTCGTTAGTTTAAATTTTATTCAATTATTGATGATACCTGTGGGAGCTGTATAATGAGAGTCGTCGGTGGTATTAGATCAATATACCAGCGTTCACGCCAACACTTCCTCTTTAATGAAGGCGATATTAAACCATGTTGGAACAAAACAACGCACATTTAACATTATTTACCAAGCAATCGTCTATGGCAAAAGAACTAAATCTAGGGACACAAAGGGCCACAAAATATATTATAGGATATTATAATTCGGACCTCGGTGACTGATTAAACACTGTCGAATGGAATTTCACGCAAACAAAAACCAAAGTCCCAATGGTCTATTGAATCTGGACTAATAATGAGGGTTTTGTAATAATTATAAATGATCCTACTAAACTAATTTCCTGAAGGTTCCATTTGTTGTTGAAGGTTCTGACCTTCTCGATGTTAGGAAATCAAAAACTCATCGTTGCAATAACTGGACGAAAACACACTAAAGATTCTTTGCCTTTACTTTAACTGTTTCCAATAGTGACTAAATGCATTCCGGATATTTTTGTGTGAATAAATGAATACTCGGGCTTTGTTCAAATCGCGCAGAGGACTTGTTGGAACCTCCGCCCATTATGCATACTATTGAGGTAATTGGGAAATCGTAAATATTCCGTAAATCGCACTTACCATTCACGTTTCCTCATCTTGTCCGCGAATTTCTTCAGAAATTCCCTATTAGTCATTTGGCGAATTTCTATGAGTATGATCTTCAGTACAGAACATTTGTGGAAGTTCCTGTTTCGTTACGTTTGATTAACGTGAATTCAGATTACATAACTCGTTATTACAAAATTATGGTAGTTTTTCGTTTTTGATAAGTTTGTATCGCTTTCAATATATTAAACATCTTAGATTTTCTTTCTACTTGAATTTTTTGATTGAACAGTATGTTGATTTTATTCAAACGCATATGCCTCTGTGTGCAATGCATAATGTATGCCGTATGTCTTTTTAATTCCTTTTAGAGTTCTACCCGTTTTGAAGGCCAATAGCAGTCACCGACCCAGCGATCAGACTGTCCACTGTCGATCTCTAGGGTAGGAGGGGGGAGGTCGTGGTTGCTTACTTCTTCCACCAGTGAGGTGCGAGTTCGATCTCCGACCAATACATGTTAAATTTGCGGTGGAAAAATCAAGTTCCCAGCTAGTTTTCTCTGGTATCCATTGACTCACATCCCACTATTTCTCTATCTTTTACCTCATCTTCATTATCGCTGTACATCTACCTTGACTTTAGATCTTGAACGGACCCTGAAACAAAATAAATAAATCCACTTCTGGGGTAGCAGTCCCCTAATGACCGGCTTGGATTGATTGATTAGTAATTTCGGGCGCGTCAACTGCTAATGTTCCGTAAAGGGTGCGCATGGTTAAATGGCCGTAATCATCCCCTGCTGGATGGTGAAATCCGGCGCCGACCTGCCCTTCGGCTGGCGGGGTGTTTCCCAAACCAGAACTTCCCTCCCGCAGGGCACCGCATCATCATCATTATCATCATCACCACATCTCTATGTTAACTGTATTACCGGCAAGACCCAGCCACGAGACTGTATAATTCATCCACTTATCGTAAATCGCCAATTGGTACAATAATTTGTTACTTTTTAAATGGAACTTGTGCTAATCTAATACAAGTGTAGATCAACATCAGGCGAATACTGGAGCAGTACCCTAACAAACAAGATACGGACCGCGCGCGATCTTTACTTCCTCTTGTCTTATTATCCCTTACATACACACTCACATGCACTACACTACCTCACTTGTCTGTTGTCCAGTCGGGAACTTAGAGCTTGTCCCGGCTAGAGCGGTGCCACGCTGGTGGGACATACCTGGTAGAAGAAAATGCTCGCAAGTCGACGTAGGTTGGCGCCAAAACTCGCCATCTACTGGGAGAAGATCACCGTCACATCGGCGATAAAAATATGCACTACACTCACGGTATTAATCAACTTAGCAATTGACGTGCCCAGAATCCCAAATAAATCAATCACACTAACAAAAGTATAAAAGATATTAGTCGCCAATCACCAGCTTGTCTTTCTAGTTTATTTAGATTTATGTCCACGCTACGGGAAAATTTCACGAGTGTCAAAGGATGTAAATGCGACTACAGAAGTGCCGTTATCTCTTATTGAACTTGAAACATTTGCAGTATCACGTGTTCACGAGGACAGAATACGCTACCAAGACAGTCACTGCATTTGTCTGCAGAACTCCGTTCATTCGGAAACGCATCGATCTCCTGTCAGAACTTCAAATTAGTGTAAGAAACGCCTGCAAATCAATTCTTTAAAGTGTTTCCTCTAATTTTTTCCTTAATGAAATCTGTTCTTTAAAGAAGTAGTTACTCTTAGTTTATGAGTAATTTGGGGTGAAATATAGAAAATTTTGAATTATTTTAACTTTTTTTAAAAAAAGTATCCCATATTTTTCCTTACAAGGACGCTTAAAAGAATGCCGTAGATTAGATTTTCATGGAACTATGTGAATTTTCAAAATTGCAAATTTAGAAATAATCCGAGAGTGTATGTACTGTTGTAGCATCACTAATTGATTTTGTCTTCCGCATTTTGCAGAAGACATCAAGCACATTTTTACTACGTTACAGTAGCAAATACATTTCATCCGGCATTTAATTTCTACGCCCGCAACTATTTGTTTGTCAATCAATCCCGGTGTTTTTATAGCAAACACACTGGCGTGCCGTGTTGCTGGGAAACGTTGAAGTTAAACACATTAATATCCAGTTTCTGTCTCATGGTTTTAGATGTAATTGGTGTTGGTCATCTGCGTTAAATGTGCAATGTATTCACTGACGGCAAATGATCCTGTGAGCAAGGAGTTTTATAATCATAAGAGTGGGAATATGGAATCTACATTACCCCGTCGTCTAAGATAACATAATTAGCGGCAGCAAAAATCTTTTATAACGTAAATTTTAAAATACGTAATAAATTAAAATGAATTACTTGTACAGGAACACTTAAAATCTCTTTACGTAGGTAATAAGTGATTGTAAGTAATATTCCTATTGTATGAGATAGAGATATTAACAGCATTGCCTGCTGAAAGACTTTTCGATAACTTCGCTCTTTGGCATATGTATACGATCTCACGATGTACTACGATGAGCAAATTTGATACTCAAAATATAGTGAACATGTTATTATTCTTAACTCCTTTTTATAGAAAATCAAAAAAACATTTCACAAAATCACTCATAGGTTCTCACCCGTTGAACTGCAACAACGTTTTGCTCACAATTTGAAATAACACGAAACAACTGTAGTAGTTAAGACATACGCAGATAAAAAATGATGTGATCACAATATATTATGCTTTATGAATCCTTTTCTTTTATTTCGATTTTTCCATGTGTTTTGTAGGTCTCTACGCCTGTAGGTTGCGTCCCAGATCTCAGCCGCGAGCCGCCAGTCGCAGGTCGCAAGCGGATGGATCTGGGACGCAACCGACAGCATCCGCTCAGAATTCATGGAAGGAAATCAAATAAAACGATCGATTGGGATGTGGTATTTTAGGTTTATCATCCAGGTAATGCTCTCATTCGTACCTGCCATTTAGCTTGTATGGGAAATCTAATCATCGTTTGATCTCTTGATTTGTCTATGTAGTGTTTCGCAGTTTTCTATGTCTGCTGGTTGCGTCCCGGATCTCGGCCGCGAGCCGCCAGTCGCAGCTCTCTAGCGGATGGATTTGGGACGCAACCGACAGCACCCGCTCGGAATTTATGGAAGGAAATCAAATAAAGCGATCGATTAGGATGTGGTATTTTAGATTTACCACCCAGGTAACGCTCTCATTCGAACCTGCTATTTAGCTTGTATGGAAAATCCAATCATCGTTTGATCTCAACCCTAGAATCTCCAGGTCTACGTACTAGCGAACTTGCAACTACAAAACCGATCGCTGCCAGTCCATTATGAATTCCTTTTATTCAATAAATTTCTTTCGAGCTTACGGCATTTTGAGTTGAAAATATTTCATAAATGAAATTGCTAATGCAACTAGGATTACCGCAAAAATCAAGGCCATTATTATTTCCATGGTAATGTGGGTCAGTATATTACGGCGTCTCCAGAAGTGAGGGGGGGGGGCATGGAGGTCATGACTTCAAGTGCGGGATTGCAAAGTAGAAGTAATTTTAAACAATTGTAAATATATCTCCTTCAGGCACAGATTTTTTGTGAATTTATTTAAGATTATTAACAAATATTTAATATATTTTAAGAGTTTCCTTTAGTCAGTGGAACAAAACAAGACGAAGTTACCAATTCAGCAGACTGCTTAAAATATTACAAACTTCTTTTTACTTGTATTAAACCTACTATTAATCGTAAAGAAAACGTTCTGCTTTCCAGAATTAGATCAAATCATTCTCAACTCCCATATATTCGCATCAATTCTTAATTTTTTCGGACACAGTTAATCGAGCATCACAAATATTTGATATTTCAATAATAAAGAATCCTAAATAATAAATCAATACATCTAAACCAATTTATTTGGACAATGTTGTAGAAATTGACACACAATATTTTCTGAAAAATATATCGAAAATGTTTTCGACGTGAAACCTTGACATATTATTTGTTACGTGCCATTTGTTAATGCGTTTTTGAGTCAACATGGCTGCATATGTCTCATAAAAAATCATTGCTATTAGGGAAATTTGGAAGTACTACGAGAAAATTCATAAAAAACTAAAACAGCATATAGTTTCTTGCATATATTATAACGGCTTTGCAATGTTATCCTACTACATGAACTTAAAAAAGTGTTTGCAAACAGCAACATTTTTTCTCCGCTCAGAGATTCAAAAGAAGTCCTTCGAGTTAACACACCCGGCACTTTCTCCTTCACCTAGTCACACGGCTAAACTGGACGCTTCCCACATTTAAAAATGAAACAGATTTTTTGCATTATCTCTTAACTTATGAAATTTTAATAAGTTTACAGAGTTCTACGAAAATGATACCTGCGCCATTGTGAGAAAAATATGAACTGCATTAACGTCAAGAAGAAATTACGCCAAAACTAGATGTTTTTACAAAAAATGTATAGTTTTAAAGATCTATTTTTTAATGGATTTCGTTTGAGAAAAGATGTCATAAAAATTGTACTTTTGCAATGATAACATTTAGCAGTTTCGAAAAATACAGAGTTCGCCGAAAATGGAACCAGTAAGGTTTTTACCGCCTTTTAATAGATACAATAAAAAATAAGAAAAAACTGAAGTATTTTTTCAGAAAATAATTGTTTAAAAATTACACATTTCATGCAGAATTACGGAAATTCTAGTCATATTTAAGAAAAATTGTACATGACCTTATATTATGATCCGTCTTTGAACAAGAATTTCTCAATGGCTCCAATTTTTTTCGAACTTTTGATACTCAAAGGAAATTTGTTAATATCTACATTTCAAATGTACTTCGTGGTTCAATGTATTTGAGACACAACATTAAATGTTCAGAATGAACGGTCACAGAAAATCATAATTTTTTTTAATGAGCGAGACCAACGACGCATATTTAAAAGAATAAAGGTGTTTCACAAAATTTGCATCAAGATGTTCTGAAAAAAAAATTGTAAAAACATTGTGTTCTGTTCTATCATATTTTGATAATCGAACTTCGTTGAAATATTGAATATTTGAAGATTTTGTCCGAACAATAATAAAAAAAGTTTTTTTTTAATTTAACAGAGTACCTACAATATGTATTTTAAACAAAAAATCTAAACTATTGTATTTATTAAAATGTTTTGTAAATGTATTCTACACCTTTTTTCAAACTTTAGTATTGTTTTGTCAAACCGCACTTGGTGTTATTAAACGTATCCTTTCTTACTTCGTGTCGTGAATAATTATTTGTACGCCGATATAATATAAATGAACGTCTTACATAATCCATTTAATACCAGGTTTGAATATCCAAATCGCCTACTCTCCAAAATTAGTCCAAAACACGTAATCAGCCATCAATGGATTCGTGGAAGTCATTGAAGTTTTCAACTTTCAAACTGAACAGGTAGTGTGAACATACCTTGTGATTCGCCAATTTTGTGAACCACTCTGTCCGCTTCTTCAGGACATCGAAAGAACTTTAAGGTGTAAAACATGAGAGCGGAAGCAAACATCTTTGGCGATGTAGAAAATGAAGTTAATATCTAAAACGGTGTGTAAAAGGGGAATTGAAATAACGCATCTATAGAATATGCGATAACGATACGATGTATCTGAGGTTCATTACAATTGAAATAATAATAATTGATAATCAGTCCAGTACGGTGACTTATCACATAGTTCCGTTCACGTTAGTCACCCACCATGAGATTTAAATACCCGCGCAATTGCTGCCTAGCGGTGGACAACCCCTCCTGGAGGGGTAGTAGTGAGTTCACAGAGTAAACACTGATCATCTTTTGAGGTGGTGAATGCGCTCAGAAAACGTGCTAATTTTGCTAGTGGAGTGATTGAAAACGGACGGCAGTGCGATGGAAAGAGACGAGGAATTGAGGCTGGCGGTTGTCACACGGCTGTGCCTGGATTGAGAAGGGCAGCTTTTCGAGAGGACGACTCGCGCAGACTTCTAACGGCTCGTGAGGTGACATTGCGCGAGCCCTTTGAGAAACTCACATGGGTGATAAACTGAATTTTTCTACTCCCATTGTATAACGCTGTCATTTGTTGGCTGCAACCCGTTGCATAATGATATTCATTACGATAGAGATTTCATTATGGTACAGGTTCTTGGCCAATCACAGAGAAGTTAACAAACCAAGTATTGACAAATAAAACAATGTAGGAAGAAATCTTTGACTACAAGTATTGACACTTCATTAATCGTTGAGATTCGTTCTTTAAATGTTTCGTTCGATTTTGTACATTAAAATTGCATTTGATATTATATTGTAATAGATAATAATAATAATAATAATAATAATAATAATAATAATAATAATAATAATAATAATTTTAACTTCATTATCTGTGCACTTCTTCTAGAATTCAGTTGGAAATATCGTTATTCAAATTATCTTTCTCCATAATGTCGTTGCAGGAAGTATTATTCCTGGACGAAGGACATGATGAGGGATAAGAGCCCAAATTAATTGCTGATTTACCCTTGAAAATAATTTTACTACATTGGACTTTTGTTAACAATCTTTGCAAAAAACGCTCATTTCTTTTCTGTATTCAAAATTCAAGTAGTATATTTCTTAGGGTACGAATTACAGACGTTTTCAAAACGTGCACAGAATCAATTTCTCCCCATACCACGACACACACAGTTTTTAACTGTTTTTTTACGTAAAATAAATTTTAAGAAATAAATAAAGATTATGGTTGTCAGTTTTAATTTCATTTTTATTAGTAACTTTTCATGGAATGTTATTTAAAATAAATATGATTGTAATTTCACTTTGATCCTATTTGACTAGTCAGTACCCCCCGCAGGTGGACTGGTATACACAGTTACCTGCGGCAGCATGCGAGTGTAGGTTAGGTGGCCTTGACACAATCCTACATATCAACTGCGATGAAACGATTGAATGTAAAAGTTTAACATATAAAAGTCGTAGAAAAAGTACCGTATGAAACTAGATGTAATGGACTAATATACACTCGTGTAAGTTTACGATACTCACTTGTATCGTAATATCACACTCGTGTATTAGTACTCATCATTACATCGTTTCAGAATGTACTATTATATAGAAACTACAAAAAAAAAGTGATGCTAGTGACGAAATATAACGCTTACTGGAACTTATTAAGTGAGGTGGCGATTACATCAGATTTCGTATAGTCGTCCTCTTGCGTAAAGCAACATCATAAAGGAAATATAATGATAGTTTCTCAATACTAAATATACCAAAATTATTCTTGTTTTCCCTTCTAGGATATGCTGGGAAACTTTTCATGTCTTTGCGCCAGTAATCTTGGCTTACTTGAGTATAGAGGCCAAGTTGTATCTTTGTTCGTTACCATTGTTCAAAAAGATGTCTTGTTGTTTCAATTTTCTATAAAATAAAATATTTTATTATTTGCATTACTTGTACATCATTGAGAAAATATTATCTGAAGGAATGGTTGAAAGCAGTTTGTGCAAATATTTAATATGTGAAAGACTGATAAGAACTCTGATTACTTCACACCACTTGTTCACTTGTATTGTAAAATTTATTGCGTATTTAATCTTTTGTGTGGGGAAGGTTGATAGTAACTCCTATCAATTCACACAACAACTTTACTGGCATGATCAGATTCAGTAGTAATCTAAATTTTGTGTGAAGTATATTGGTAAGTTGGCCAGTAAATAAATGGATTTTAGTTTCAAAGACAAGCCCAGGTACAATTAAATATTATAAATGCAACTGATATTGTGCACAATTTCTTTATTTGTTTAATAGGTTGTTTGCTATTGGTATTTCATTAAATAGGTTGTGTGTGGTAATTTATAGAAATGAAATTGCTGTGTTTGCTGTTAGATGGGTTTCAGTTTTCAAAGAATCACAAGCACAGGTGTAATTGAATATTCTAAATGCAACTGGTATTGTGCACAAGTTCTTTCTTTGTTTAATAGATTGTGTTTGCTATTGGTTTTTCATTGAATAAGTTGTACATGGTATTTTATGGAAGTGTAGTGAAATTACTGTGTTTGCTATTAATTGGATTTGTGTGGGAATGGCTCACAAGTATAAGTGAAATGGGAGGCAATGCATATAATTAGTAACACGTGCAATAATTCTTATATTATAGTAATTATTAAGGGTGTGGGCGTGTGTTTTCATTGTTTTTCCCCACAACTTCATTCGAGGACCCCGAACTCACTTAATAACCTATAAACCATCTTGATGCTCTCCTTCTCTGCTGAAGTTTTTTGATCGGTCAAGAAACATTTAATCCTAAAAATACAGAATGGTCTCAGTACCTAGACTGTACGACCTATCTGGGTGAATATGACATGAATAGATGTCTTGTGATGAATTGATATGAGTTATAATGAGACAGGAAAACGACAAACCCATGAAAAAACTGGAGCAAACTTTGCTTTAATCAATAAATTATTCCCTGTAGATCGACGCCGTAGCGAGAAGTGCGAAGCTAGTGTCTTGCCTGCTGTGCTACAAGTCGCCCCCCCCCCCCCAATCATGCAGAGGAATACTAAGTGGAATGATCCAGTCACAAATGAAGAAATTGTGGATCGAGACACAGCGAAAACGTGATAACAAACGTGTTAAAATTTACCGTGAACTTGGCTTGATACCATAAACTGAAGATAGTGTGTCCGGGACGTGAACCTCGATAATCATTATCGAATCCCCGCGGTGGTTTGGACACAAGCGATGCAGCTGTGTCATATTCAACTACTGACGGTAGGTAAATTCTATCGGCTATAGATTTCTAGGGGAAGGTTTCTCCCATGAATACTAGGCGAATACTCGAGCAGTAACCTAAAATATTGGCCGCACGCAATCTTTTCTCTTTCATCCTTGTCCCGACCTCTCCTCTTACACACACACACACACACACACGCCCTCTTTTTGCACAACCGCATACTGTGTCGGAAGACAGGCAGTAGCGTACACTCAGAGATTGTCCTGGTTTCCCGCAGAGAGGAATTATCTGGAGAAGGAAAGAGAAGCCGATGTGTACGTCGGCGCCGGATCTCACGATCCCGCGAGGGAGGAACACAACCATCTTCGGGATGTAACATGATCTACACTTAATGGACTAACAAGCTCAGTATTTGAAACTCCCGGAATCACTAAATATTTACTCACGGAATCTATACTCGCAACGTGGGGATCAAGGACGTACGTTCAATTGGAACAGATCGCCCCATACAAATCCATGCGCTACTCTGCTTCAGTTTTCAGAAAATCGTAGCGAGATTTGTCCACCAGTTGTAGCAACCAGAGAGATTCGATTCAGTCGCTGCTGGATACCTCGCTCCGTCTTCCAGAACACTGTACCCGCACTCGTTCCTATCCCGACTTGCGCAGCCCTAGTCTTGTTTGCTGTTGGGTAGATTATACAGTGCAGACATATCCCATTACCATATGCAACGCGTGATATTTCCGTTTTTAATTCCCCCATCACACCACCGAGAGCAGTGCGGCCAGGAAGCGCAACGCGGCGGCGGCGGCGGCGGCGGCGTCCGCGGCGGTGGCAGTGACGGCGGTTGCGGAGGCGTTGGTGTCGATGGTAGTAGGTATAGTGGCGTTGGCAGTGGCGGCAGCGAATGTGGTTGTGATGGCTACCGCATGCCGCAGTAGCGCGGGCGACGGGGACTGGGGCAACAGGGACTGGGGCGACGGGGACTGGGGCGACGGGGGCTGGGGCGACGGGGACTGGGGCGACGGGGACTGGGGCGACGGGAGGGCGACGGGGACTGGGGCGACGGGGGACTGGGGCGACACTGGGGCTGGGACGGGGGCGCCGGGGGCGGGGGCGGCGGCGGGCGGGGGCGGCGGGGGCGGGGCGCCGAGGGGGCAGGGGGCACCGGGGGCGTGGGCGCCGGGGCGTGGGCGCCGGGGGCGTGGGCGCCGGGGGCTGGGGCGACGGGGACTGTGACGACGGGGGTCTGGGGCAAGGGGGGCGGGGGCGACGGGGGAGCGGGGTCAACAGGAGGCAGCGCAAAGGGGCGGGGGCGACGGCACCGGAGGCGTGAGCAGCAACGGTGACTGTGGTGGTGACGGCGTCACAGGAGCGGGGGCGGCGATGACGATCAAGGCGACGTTGGCGTCGGCGGTGGCGGTCTCAAGCGGCGCTCTCTCTACGACGCCCCGGGGACGCCTTGCCCCTCCCCCTTTCCCCTCCCGGTCCGCCGTCCCCACGACGCTGCTCCTTGCTCCGTTTCTGTAACGAGGCGAAAGACTAATGGACGGGGATGAGTGGATGAATAAATGAATAAGCGGCCGCGGTCAGCGCCGCTGTAATATTAATCGCGCGAGCGTGTTCGTGCGTGACGGATTGCGCAAGCCGCGCTTCCCGGGTCTTTTGTGGGGTCCCTCCATTACAAGTGCCCGAAAACACGCAGTGTACTAACAGAAAAGGGAATCTATTGAGAAGTAATTGGATGTTGCACAACATCGGATGCACTCAAAGTAAGGTATAACAATTGTAAGATTTTTCATGGCTGGCCAGAAATACTACGAAATATGCTCATCAGATACGTTATGTATGTATTTTTATTATAAGTGTGTGAAGAGAAAAGGTACTAGAAATCTGATTGGATTAAAATAATTTTAATTGGACTCGCTTTGCTTATTGAAAATGCAAATATATTTTAAATACGAATACATGCTTTCAATATTCCGTCATAATTTGGCTGTTCTAATTTTTCATATTTCTATTTTACATCTTGTCAGATATTTTCTTGTGTTGTTACCTTGTATTACTCATATTCGTAGTCATCTTCCTTTCCTTCTACACTAGCTGGTTTGTAGGACTAGAGGGTGATTCTTCTACGAAAGTGGTCTAATTTTGGAGAGTTGTTTCGTGCGAATATTTCGGATTTTGATGAATTTTTTTATGCAGAGTCCCGCAAGTTTCGAAGAAACGTTTCTAATGTTGTAATTTCATAGGTGAAACGGTTTTTCATATTTAGCTGTTTCTTCTTCTTGCAGCGTTGTTTTAACGTTTGATTTCAAGATTTTCGCAATTTTCAGGTGCAATATTTTCTTTTCCGTTATTACTAAACAAATGAAACTCAGCTTAATTAAACAACCGTTTTCACGCGCTATTCAATCAAACCAATAACAATTTGGACTTTGTTAACACACAGTGAGAGCAGTTTAAAATACATATCTATTAAAATGATGTTTTGTTCGTTAAATGTATCTCAACCTCATTGGAATATCTTCCAACTTTGTGTAGGCGTATCTCAGGGGATCGGGGGGACAGTTGCCTCTCCCTCGAGTGTTTCGAGCATCATTGAATTTTCACAATCATACAAGGAAGACGAGAATAATTTTTTTAGGGAGACCAAGGGAACGTTGTTGACATTTTAGTAACTCAGGACCAGGGCCGGCGGAAGAGGTGGGTATGGTGGGCAGAACTACCCACGCGAAAATATTCCTGGTGAGTAAATACCCACCTGAAATTTTGATAAAAATTGTAAAAAATCTAATTTAAAACATTTATTACCACCATCAACCTGTGGAAAAATTATTTCTGAAATCGACCAAAAATATTATTCAATATTCAAACTTCGATTTAGATACGTTTCCACTAGAGAGCGATAATAGCCTTGAGCATCTTCAAAAGAAAAGGGATAAATCCAGACAATTTGCGTGAGGTCGTAGATTTTAAGCGCGGAGTGATGTATGGGTCTTGTTCCCGCGTATTTGCGCTTTATTAGCCTGCTTATGACAATTCCAGGATCATTGTGTTCAAACAAGAGATTTTATGTCTTGCGCTTCGCTATCGACTCAATCATATAGCGATCTTGCACTCGTACCCAGAGTTAGTTAAAGATCGATATTGAGAAACTGATGAATGAATTCGTTTCTAAAAATTCCAAACGAGTGTCAGTTTTTGCACACCAACATTTCAAGCAGTGATCGATTCCAACTAAAAAATGTTGAAATGATTGAAGGCGTTATAATTGTCAACAATACTATTTATTTCAATGAGAGCAGCTTTCGATGGCTTAGCCATCATCATCAGTGTTCTGCTGTCTGGAAGTCACAAAAACGACAACGCCTTCAATCATTTCAATTATGTAAATAATGTCAATTATAACTCACCACTAAACGAATATAAAAAATGTTGACTAAACTACATATTTTATATCGTTATATTTTTCTTTAAGACAACTTAAATACAATATAAAAATTACATAATCCCCCCCCCACCGATGGTACTACCCACCTGAAATTTATACGTTTCGCCGGCCCTGCACAGAAGAATGAGAGAAACAGTTTCATTAAAGATATAGATTCATAAACAGTTTTAATCTAGTTTTTTCTAAAGCTTGTATTTCCAATATTTGTTTTCTTCAGAAAGAGGGTATGTTATTTGTATTTCAAAGAGTTCCTGTTCCTTCTGATTCCTCACACTTTCCATTACTTAAATTTTTATCTGCTACTAGTGTCACTTCTCTAGTATTTTCAAAACCTCTCCTTCATACGAACTGAAGACCATTTGCTATTATTTATTAATTATTGGAATTATTTTCTTGTGTCGCATCACGTGAAATGATTCCTTTGACAAAATGGGATAAAACATCACATACTGTGACGTTTCTGATTAATGTAGTTAAGTTCTACATGTTATATACATTATGTTAGGTAAGCACTGGGTTATAAATATACGTGTACATGTCTGCTTATTAATAGATACAATTCAAGGATGAAAGTAGCAAGGAAAAGTATAAAATATACTCTTTTATTGGTACATTAATATTTCCTTTGCATTAAAAAAATTCCTAGTAAAATATTATTAGTTATTGCAAAACTAAAACATCTGGTGTTCTGTAAAACAGTTTCATAATATTACCAATAGTGGCCACAAAACTCATCATACGTATTCAAGATGCATTGAACAGCGACAATTTAACTTTGAATATTCTTAAGGAATGCGTAATAAAAACAAATATGAAACCCAAAAAACACTATGTTCAGGTTTTCATGATATTGAAACAACCATAAAAATTGATTGCCATCGACATTTCGCAAGATTCTCTTTATTCTACATATTCGTTTCGAAATGTCTTAATCCATTTACAATGTGGTAACGAATGAAATTACCATTTGCAATTGAATTTACAACCCTTTAACATCAAAATTAATTATATCAAATAGAAATCAAAATGTTAACCTCTTAGGAGTGGACGAGGATATGTCTCTTTGAATAATATTTTAGACCTTTTACTGAGGCCTTCATCTTCAGATACATGCGTATTTTCTACGAAATAAAAACGAATAACATACTATTAAGGAACCTAAAATTCCGAAAAATGTATAATTCAATTTTTAAACGGAACCATTAAAAACAGGAAATATTAAATAAATGAAATTATCAGACTACTAACTATTTGTTAACTATCATTAACTACTCACTCATTGTTAAGCTGTTATACTATTTTATTTGTTGGAATGTTCATCACTTTCATTGTTGGTATACCAGCAACAATTAATTTATGCAATAATGAAGAGAAATAATAACAACAACAATAATAATATGGAAGGTTGAATTGGCACTCAGTGTCATATTAAAATGTAAGTACAAAGGTACCGACTTGTGACCATAGATTTCCAATATTTTCACGTCAATTTCATACTCATTAAGTAGCTCAGAAGCTATCGTCTATTCATGTTCAGTGCCCTCTACCTTTGGTGGCAGTTCCTCACCTAATTTATTTAGCGTCGAAGACAGTTTAAAATTGTGTGTGACGTACTAAGGCGAGAAGTGTATTATGTGCACGTTTTCTTACATTCTGGGATCCTTACCCTAATCCATATTCAAGTTGGATTCTAAACAATGATAGATACATTGTCCACACATATTGATCAAATATTAAAGTAGTTTAATAAAAAATTGGTTTAATGCCCTTGCAAACACGATCAAACCTATAATATTAATGAATGTAAATACCTTAATAAAGCATTCTTTGGCTTGTGGCTCTTGGGTTCTTTCTTTTTCACAGCTTCAATATTTCTTAAATGTTTTGGACGCAACCATTCTTTACTAATTCAGCAAAATAATGTTCATACTTCGTCCAGATGTACGTCCCCTTTTATTCGATATACAAAGGTGACAGAAAACTCAACGTAAGACGTTTTCCCTAGTTACCACGATCAATACCAGGCAAATGCCGGTGTAGTACATTAATAAACGGGACTTAGACCGCTCGCGATATTTCTTTCCCTTTCCTTGTCCTTTCCCTTACACACACTTACATGCAATACAATATCCCGCCACTTCCCGCGATAGAGCATGCACTTAAGGGACTAATGACCTTGGCAGTTGACACGCCCGGAATCACTAATCAATCAATCAACATAAGTTGGCCACAGCCACCACTCAGAAACAATACAAATCAAACAACTCCGCCCGTGACAGGAGGGTGGTAAACATATGTTCGACAGAAAAGCAATTTCCATATTTACCCTGGAAAATTATTGGAATGCATGAAAATGACATTTCGCGCATGCGATCCACGCATTGCAACGCTTGTCAACGGCGCACTCACCCAACTCGCCGGACTAACAATAACTTCCGAAACAGCTCCAACTCGTTCAGAAAGAGCGTCTGTAGATACGGCCGGGCTAACGTGATCTGATCTTCTAGTAGTCCGTTCTAACCAGGTATCACTACACTAAAAGAATGTCTACGAATATGGTCCTACGTTTTTTCACCTATGCAAAGTTGGACTATTCAATAGGTTAAGAGGTCATATGCAACCACTAGAGTTTGCCGGCAATCAGACGATGCTCTTTTATCTTCGCATCAGGCGTGCCCCACCATTATCCCCCCTTAACCCGAACCTCACCCCATTGACACTCTAACCTTCCCTCACAAGTCACCTCTGATCCGGTCTGATGTCACTGCAGTGCCTCTGACCCGGAGGTCCTGGGTTCGAGTCCCGACGATGTCAGGATTTTCTACACTAGCTAGATAGTTAGGACGAGTTCTGTCGTTGTATGGAGGAGGATTGTAGCGTCCAGATGCTCTGATTGGTAGTTTTCCGTCGTTTCTTCGATCAACACCTGGCGAATTCCAGGGCAATACCCTACCAAACGGGCCACGGACCAAGCACGATCTTCCCTTCCTCTTCCTTATCCTATCCTCACCCATTACGTACACATATTTACACTTACAAGAAGAACTCTACCGCCCCTATCGGGAGCCATTAGCTTGTTCTAGCTGGGGCGCTGTCCCGCTGGTCGGAGATACCTGGTTGGGGAAAATCCGTTCTCTGATGGTAGGTCGGAGTCGATGCTCACCATCCAGCGGGGAAAGATCACCGCTGTCTCTCAAGGAAAACACATGCTCTATATATACGGCTAATGACCTTAGTAGTTGAGGCGCCCGAAATTACTAATCAATCAAAAAAATCCGTCCTCACTCCATGTCGTGACCCGCTTTTTCTAGTTCCGACTCTCTCTTTTTTACACACCTCCTCCCTATGTACCCCGTTTCGCTCCTCCACATTTCACCTCGCTCGTCCTATTGCTTACTTGCTCTTCCACAAATGCATAGCATCCCTCTTCACTCCTTCCGATCCACCTCGATTCTCCTAACCCGGACTCGCTCTTTCACGTAAACCACACTCTTCCCACCCCGCTTCGCTCCTCCAACTATACCTCGCTTCTCCTAGCCAGGACTCGCTTTTTCACGTTCGCCACACTCTTCCCCACCCCGCTTCGCTTCTCCAACCATACCTCGCTTCTCCTAGCTCGGACTCGCTCTTCCACGTACGATACACACTTTCCCAACCCGCTTCGCTTCTCCAACCATACCTCGCTTCTCCTAGCTCGGACTCGCTCTTCCACGTACGATACACTCTTTCCAAACCCGCTTCGCTCCTCCAACCATACCTCGCTTCTCCTAGCTCGGACTCGCTCTTCCACGTACGATACACTCTTTCCCAACCCGCTTCGCTTCTCCAACCATACCTCGCTTCTCCTAGCTCGGACTCGCTCTTCCACGTACGATACACTCTTTCCCAACCCGCTTCGCTCCTCCAACCATACCTCGCTTCTCCTAGCTTGGACTCGCTCTTCCACGTACGATACACTCTTTCACAACCCGCTTCGCTCCTCCAACCATACCTCGCTTCTCCTAACCCGGACGCGCGCACTCGCATACGCCTGGCTCCTCACCAGCCCGCTTTGCTCCTTCAGTTACTCCTCGCTTCTCGCTCCTCGACTCTACGTTTCACATCTGACCCTCTCCTCACCGTCCATCTTCGCTCCTCTGAGTTCTGCTTCGTTCCTCCACGCTCTTCGCCATCCCGCGTCGCTTTTCTGCTCTGTCGCTCCCTAGAAGGAGAATTCTAGCGGCCGGCTGCTCTGGTCGGTAGTTTTCCGTTGTTTCTCTGATATCAGGCGAATGCCGGAGCCTTTCCCTCTTTCCTTCCTCTCTCTTGTCCTATCCTCACCCCTTACACTCATACTTACACGCATTACATTATCACACATGCCGGAAGACCGGTCGGGAGCTTAGAGCTTGGCCCGCTGAGACGAGATACCTTGTTGAAGAAAACCCCGCTAGCCGCCGGTAGATCGGTGCCTAAACTCGCTATCCAGCGGGGCAAGATCACGGTCACATCATGAGTAAAAAACGTGCATCATACTTACGGGACTAAGTATCTTAGCCGTTGACGCGCTCGGAATGTCTAGTAATCAATGAATCAATGGCTTTTGTACCCTCCCTGTGGTTTCTCCTGTCCAAGTTCTCCCTCAGCTCAGCCGTCCCTCAACAGTTCCCTTTTCATCCGCTTCCTCAATCCTTCCTGCCCCGAAATCACCCCGCCTCATCCCCTTTCTACCTGATTTTACGTCTGCCCTTCGTACTCTTTCTTGTTTACCGCACACCGCCTCACTCCAGTCCATAACAATTCGTCCTATTTCACTCCTCTACATACTATCTTGTTTCACCCCACCCTATTACCACTGCGCCTCACCTCATCTCACCTTGCCTGGCCTCCCCACACAGCTGGCGCCGCCTCGCGCGTCTGCGCGAGATTTCGCAGAAACTGGAGCCCTGGCGAGAAGCGCGCCGAGGCCTCGACGCCCGAGGCGGTTCCTGACAGACAATGGAACACGTCGCTCTTTCTTCTCTCTCTTTCTCTCTCTCGGTGCCCTCGCCAGGCGCCTCCCGGTTGCTTCCGCCTCCAACTCTATCTCGCAGGATCCGATACCACGTTGCGAGTCCGCCCTTTGGATGTTTCATGCCGCTAATAGCTTCAGAGAGAGAGAGAGAGAGGCAAGGCTTGCTTATTTCATCAACAAATGATTACGAAGAACTATAACGCTCAGTCTTTCGAAAGAAGTGTCAGATTTTATTTCCTTCGTTAAATGTTCACTAATGTAAAAGGAGTATTTTCCTTAGACGGTTTTTGAAACTAATGCTAATGGATCCAGAGATACGTGGAGATCGTTAATATCAACATTTTTTGCGGAATGGCGATAATAAACCCGGGGAATAATTATTAATTGATATGATAAATATATAACAGTTTCCAGTGAATTAGTTGTTAATCTGTGGCGCGTTCAGGGACATACAATTTTAGAAATCAGGCACTGTATATGTATATATACAGAATGTACCACAAACTATGGACAACCCCATAACTTCTAAACAATTCAGGATATCGAAATGCCGTGTTTGCTGAACAATGCGGAATCATGAAGCAAGTAAGATGCCATAGAGAAATTGTCTATAATATTTTTAGTTTTTGAGAAATTTAATCATCTTCAATTTTTTAAATTAACTAATATATATATATATATATATATATATATATATATATATATATATATATATATATATTGAAAAAACAAAAGAATAGAGCAAAATAGCCCTTATGTCATATAATTGAGTACATTTGGCACTATTCCTACTAAAAGTTTAAAGAAAAAGTTTGGAACCTTTTTTGAGAAAATCTTGATATTTTTTTAAATTGCACATATTACTCGCAGTATTGCCCGAAAACTACTAAAGTTTTCAAAAAATACATTACTTTAATAAAAGAACTCATTATGAACAACAAACTTTCATTGGAAGGATATTATCTTCAATTTTATAGTTGTAGGAAGACGCCGAAGAAAAGAACTTTTGTAATTTTCGAAAACATTGATATAACTGTGAAAATTGAACATATGCCCCCTTTATTAGTGTATTTTGCTCTATTCTTACAAGAAGTTTAAAGAAATTTGAAGTCGGTCATGAAAAAGAATTGAAAATGCCCCTGGGGCGTCATGTAAAGTACCTCCGAATTTTCAAGAAAGTTTCTCAAAATCGCAGCGTCTCGCGTCGAGCCAGATCGACCAAGAAATATCCATTTTGGAAGAAATAATGGTTTAGGCGCTAGTGGTTGTTTATTTATTTATAGGAGTCTGATAATGGATTAATATATAATTATGGCATTGTTTCAAGACAGTTTACTAGTTTTGTTTATGAGCAGCTTCAGTTGAAGAATTTTGATTTTGGCTTGCTGAACTTTGTTTTCTATATGAGTTTTCCAGTTGAGAATGGTATCGAGATGAAGTCCTTAGTATTTAACTGCCTTGCTGTTTGGAGTCCATGGAATTATATTATTTATTATTAGTTAGATGGAAGGAGAGTATGGTTTGAATGTGAATGTTTTAGCGGCTGATTTAATGGGATTTATTTTTATATTTCATTTTGAGGACCAACTTTCTAATGAATGAAGATGTATTTGGATTTCATTTGATATGAAGTTTAGTGATGGATGAGTCATGTGGATTGCAGTGTCATTCGCAAAGTGGGCGATTTGGGGTAATCTGGTGATAGGAATGTCAGCTGTGTAGAGGTTGAATAGCAGTGGGAAAGGAGGGATCCTTGTGAGAGTCCTGCTCTTATGTGGCGTGGGTTTGAGATGTGGTTATCTATTACGACGGCAAAAGTTCTTTTTGTAAAGAACCATTTTATGATTTTGAAGAGGTATACTGGGGTTCCAACTGATAATAGTTTATATATTTGCCCTTCGTGTCAGACTCGATTGAAGGCTTTAGTAATGTTAATGAATACTGCTATTGAGTGATGAGTGATTTGGAGAAGCTGGTGCGTTGTGGACACTTTATTGGTGAAGCCAAACTTATAGAGAGGTATGAGATTTATTTTGTTCAGGTAATTATTTAGCCTTGCAAGGACGAGTATTTCGAATAGTTTTGCTAATGATGGGAGGAGACTAATGGGCCCATAGTAATCTGGGTTGCTGTGGTTTTTGTACGGTTTGGGGATGAGAAAGATAAAGGAGTGTTTCCAGGTTGAAAGGTAATATCCTATTCTTAAGGGGGAGTTGAACACATTGGTGATATAGGCGATAATGGTTTGGGATAAATTTTTTAAAATTGTATTAATATTGTCGTGACTGGGTGCTTTTTTATGTGGGAGTGTTCTAATGATGTTGGTAATTACCTAAGGAGATATGAATTTAATTTTTTAATTAAGCCAATCACTCACCCACTTAGAATATGCATTCGAACCCACCTAGAATATGTATAAGTGGCGAGTTGAAATACGTGCCCAATTTCTTGCTCCTAGAAATGCAGACGACGTAAATTCTGTTAGCATAATTCATTAATTTTGCTCTTACAATTGGCTTCTTGATTCTCTTTCTTCAAATTGTCTTAAATTACTGGTCGCAGAGTACTCTAGCCATACTTGTGGAGAAAAGAGAAGGAGAGCATGGCAGCTGAGATTGTTGATCCCGCACTTCCAAACCACTATTCCTGAAAATGGCGTTGTAGTAGGTGCAAACACATTAAGTTGGCATCTACAACAGTCTACTGTTAGGAGTTCCACACGTGATGTATACGCATTGAATGATGTTCAATAAAACTTCGTGCAATTGGCACGACTTTTTATTCTTAAAAATTAAAACTTCTTGCTCCCCCACTCAACAATGGAAATTGCCAAGGTTGAATATGAATGTTTGCCACCATATTTACTCTAATGGATATTTGCTGTCAAAAATAGTGTGAATTTGATTGAACCCAATAACGCTTATTGCCGAAATAATTGACACCATCTTTAATTGAATTAAAACAAAATGTTTGTAAATATAAGTCATGATTTACATTTAATTATAAAACTATTATTTTGTTATAAATAAATTCACTACACTAACGAGTTGCAAGACGACATATATAAAGCACAATCTTCCAAAAATTCTTATATCACTTCTTCACTATAATGTTTACCACTTCTTGTACAACCACTGCGGGCTGTGAACATCATACACAACCTTCATCTCAGCATGCATGCCTGAACGTGGTGGAAGGAATGGCTGGTCGTAAATTACGATATGCGCAAAGAAGATTGAAAACTTAAAAGTACAGACTTTTTTTATTATTACAGTAAACCCTCGTTAGCAAGAATCCCAAGGAACTGATCGGTGTTCGTATTATAAACATTTTTACATCCCATTTATATAGAGTAGCGTGAGAGATCTTTGTTGTAAGGTCCTTGTGCTGATGAGGGCTCTGTCTTCAAAGCTAAGATTCCGCATTCGATCTCTCACAAAAGCGTGTTTCAGACAGCCATGAACCCTCAGCGCCTGAGGTCAAGGAATAATAATAATAATAATAATAATAATAATAATAATAATAATAATAATAGTATTAATAATAATAATAATAATAATGATAATGATGATGATAATAATAACGATAATGATAATAATTAATAATGGCAAAAATATTATAATAATATTAATAATAAAAACAATTAATAATAATAATTAATAATTAATAATAATATTTTTTATTACGCCAGAATCACTCTAAACTCTGTAACACATATCTGAGAACAGTACAGCTATACTCATTAAGTAGAACAAAGTATTAAATGGACAAACAAAGAGCGTCTGAGCATTGGTTCCCAGGGCCACGAAACTGGACGAAAACCACGATTATGAAGAGAGATATTCACCCAAGAGTAAATTTTAAAATTATGCCAACGATCTTACTATTTCCACTAATGCTCAATGATATGAATTTAGCTTCAATATGTTCACGTTTTGTAAACTCTCCTTTCATTAGATGCCCGCAGCAAAACGCGCTCGGAAACACAAAATAATCAATCAATCATTCAATCCAATCCCGACAAGTGGCGCCGAACATTGGCATTTCCCTCTCAATTTATGCGAGTTCATTCACATTCATCTATTTATATCGTGAAGGTTAGATCCCAATTCGATCTTTGGCATCGAATTCCGTATTCGCGTTCCTCCCAGAAGTACTTTTCGGTCCTCACCTTCCTTTAAAATGTACATATGTTCTATTTTCTTTCTTTTTATTGAGAATTAGGAATGAAAGAAAGAAAATAGAAAATGCGACTCAGCGCTTCAGTCCGAAGGATCGCTGGTTCGAGTTCCGCCTTGGGCATGGTTGTTTGTCCCGTGTCTCTCATGTATGTTGTCGCGGAGGCCCTTGCATCTGATGATCCCAGATAAGAGTAGCACGCAAGTGTGTTGGTGTCTAGTGTGTTCTCGAATACGGTTCCCAATTACATGAAAACTACTCATATTTTCAAAAATTCAACATGACTTTATTTCAAGATCTGTCTTTAAGTAACAGATTTTATTGAGGAAAAACACTTTATCTTCATTATTGTAGTTGGATCAAGATGCGTAAAAAAATTGCACTTTGGAAACATTCGAAAAATCACTGATTTCAGCGAACATGATACTTGCATCATTCTCTTCAGCGTCATTTGCGCTATCCGTGTACAAAGTTTAATAAACAATTTCAAGCCAATTTAGGGAAAATTTTGAAAAGGTTTTTGCGGTTTCTTGCAAAGTACCCTCAAAAATTTAAATATCCGTTTGAAAGTCTCAAGGCCTCGAGTTCGTTCACTTGAATCAAGGAATCTCAATTTTGGTGAAAATGCGGTGGATGTTGCGTTGACAACGCACGAACGGACGAACGCACGAACGGACGAACGGACGAACGGACGAACGGACGAACGGACGAACGGACGAACGGACGAACGGACGAACGGACGACCGACCGACCGACCGGACGGACGGACGGACGGAGGGACGGACGGACGGACGGACGGACGGACGGACGGACGGACGGACGGACGGACGGACGGACGGACGGACGGACGGACGGACGGACGGACGGACGGACGGACGGACGGGCGGACGAACGAACAGTGGCTTGGTCAGGAGTTCAATGGTCACGATCTCAGGAGAGGCGCTGTAGGCGACGTCGTGCTGTTAGCAAAGGCACTCGAATGGGTCTTCTGCTGCCATAGATCATTAAAGCGAAAGTTCGTCGCTCTGTCGTATCTGATAAGTTCGTCGTACGTCCCATATTGATTTCCGCGTTTTTGAAGCAGTTGCTTGACTGTTAGCAGTAGTCTGACAACAATACGGCAACGCCGCTGTTCTCGACCATAAAGTGAATGACGTCAGTCACTGCTGTGTCCGTTATAAGATGTTTTGCCTGAAATAGGTATTCTCGGCACACTCTTGGCACTGTGGATCTCGAAATATTGAACTCCCTATTCAAAAAGGCTTCAAGTTTTTCTTTAAATTATATCCTTGTAAGTAACGAAGGCGAAGGGTCGCGGGTTCGAGTCCCGCCTTGGGCATGGCTGTTTGTCCCTTGACTTTGTGTGTGTGTTGTCGCGGAGGGCCTCGCGTTCTGCTGACCCCAGATCAGAGGAGCCGCAAGTGTTTGTCTAGTGTATGGTCGAGTATGCGTCCCTTCGGGACGTAAAGGGCAACCGGCTGTCGGCTGGATAAAAGCCCTAAGAAAAAAAAGTAACGAAGGGCGGTAAAATATTTGCTGGTGTCCCATTTTCAGCGAACTCATATTTTCGAAAATTGCAAAAAATGAACATTGCAGAAGTACAATATCAGTGAGAGAGATTTTGGGGTTCAATGAAATCTGTTTTAAATAGTTAATTTTTACAAAAGTCATGTAAATTTATTGAAAAAAAAACAATAAATTTACACGTATTTCGGCCTGATTTTAATGCATTTTATTAAAAAAAATTCATCTTCAATTTTTTTCTTAAAATTGTTTGTATCTGTACAAGTCTCGGTTTCGTTAAACTCTCTCAATTTTCGAAAATTATGAAAGTTAGAAATAATGCGAGAATGTATGTGTTGTAGCAGCACTAGTTTTCTATTATTTCACGTCAAAAAGCAGAAACCCTGTATGACTGCTCAGACAGTAAACATTTTCAGTTTGTGATCGAACCCCAAGGAAATCAGTGCCACCGGTGCCTCATGGTGGCTGTGGCATTTTGACTACATAGCTGGTATCGAAAATCCCCCTCCATGGGGGCTCAAATCCAAATCTTGTGTTTTATGAAAAAATCATATACAGATAGACAAATTATCCTAGACCAGACAATTGATATTTCAGAGCATGATTACTTGAAGTGTAACTGGAAGATGTAGTCAATACATCAGTTCTTACAATTTATATTAACAATGTACGGCAGTGTCTAAGTGTTTCTACAAAATGCTTTTACTTTTAGAATTTATACTTTCCATAATTTCTGAACATTACATCTGTTTTTTCTGGTTCCTGTTTACATAATTAGTATAGGATATAAAGAGAAGCACTGGGTACTGAGATAAAATTTTCATCTAGTGCTTTGCAGAAAGAAGAGCGAGAAAGAGTCTTACGACGCTATGTCGTCGCACAGAAATTAAGGACGTTCTCTAATGATATGCTTCGAAGTTTTCTTCTCTAATACTGTAAAGTTCTATTTAAAATATCATACAACTGATATTGTATGATATTTTCTAGAAAATTAAATGAAATATCCGTCCATCACGAGGATACACGTAGCTAAAATTGACATTTCCCCTTTTTATAAACACGGGAAATTGTATTCATATTCATTACATCGCATTACAAAATATATTAAATGATGTTACATTCCTTATTACATTGCATATTTCTTCCCTTCCTTGTTTTCACTATTTTTTCCTCCTTCCTTAGTCTCCTTCCGCGGTTCTTGGTTCTCTCTTCCGTCTCCATTCTGTTTTCTTCATTCTTTCATCAGCCATTAAATATTATATATCTTATTTCAACTATTCACAATTATGGAGGGATATAGGAGAAGGGAGAATGAAAGTTTTCCTACACAAAACTCGTAGGTAATTATCTCTGAGTCCTCCATCAAACAACTAGGGAACATATGGGAAACTTGTGAAGGGATATATGGGGATTATGTTGGGTACATGCGAGGGAAGATGTAGGGTGTATGAGGAGAACATGCGGGGAAGAAGCGAGAAATAAGCATACAAGTGATGAACACGCTGAGAAACGTGTGCTGAATATTCGGAAAAAACGCGGGGAACTTGCGGGGAACACGCGAGGACGCCTTGAGAGAACGTGAGGGCAGCATGTGGGGAAACTTGCGGCGAAGACGCAGGGCAACATGGGGACAGATCGATCCAGAATTAAATTTCTCAAGGAGTATTCTAGAAAATAACTCCATTTTAAACTTCTATTACAGTTTTGGGGATTCGTTTCTTTTGGGTACTCTACGTAGCACGTTTCATAACAAACGAGCAGAAACTCGAAATACGGAGCGCGGGGAAAATCTCTCCGCACCAATTCGTGTCAGAGTCTGCTGCCGCCTCCGCTTTTCTCCAGGGCCTTTCGTCTCCCATAGTACGTGGTGGAGACTGTTATAGTGGACCCTCTCCTGCAGCACCTTTATACAGGAACTAAAATACGAAATGTTGCCTACGATACTTAAAACGTGCGTGAATTCTGCGTGCGTTCGTGAGATGCAAGCAGGCGCGAAATTTTACAAAAGATAGCGTCGATGTTGGCACTTTCTTCGGCGCGTTCATAATACATATATATGTATATACTTGTATTATGAATAATTAAGCATTCAGAAGACACTTTTCGTATTTCTTACACATTAGCTAACTTTTATGTGCGGAAGTTGGCGAGCTTAACCTGCAGCTGTACCCTGCTACACCAGCGCCTCCTATCGTAGCATCCTCCAGTTTTGTCCCCGGTTTTCATGGATAGTTACAAGGCCCTGCTTTTCTGTCAGCTCCGCTGCCGTGCACGGCGCTAGTGTCGCATGAGTGCCGTCACCTCGCCTCCCCTCCTCCCTCCTTACACAAGCTGTTAGCATTCTTACCAGCTTCCTCCCTTTCAATTTGGTTTCTACCAAAGTCATTCCACAAGTCACCAATTACTTCGTCTAACCGAAAATAGTCATGAAGCATTTCATGCTGGCCATCATTTAATAGCAGTATTCCTCGATAGCGCTCAAGCATTCGACAGGATCTGGTACGAGGGGATAATATACAAACTCAGGAAACTATGTATACGAGATGTTTAACTAACACTATATCCAATTTCATTAAAGATTGCACATTTATTGTGCCAGTGGGCTCAACCCTCTCTTCACCACAAAGAAGTTCAGCAGGAGTTCCACAAGGTTCCCCGTTATCACTAGTTCTCTTCAATATTTACATTTCAGACATTCCAACGGACCCTAATATACAAACTTCTCTTTTTGTAGACGATACTGTCATTTTTGCCTCTGACCAATATCTCAATACTACAAGAAATTTCATGGATACCTCACGACCATTGAAACATGCTGTGGAAAGTGGAAAATTAAGATAAATCCAAGAAAGTCCACATCCAAAGTTTTCACTCTATGATTTCCAGTGAATGAAGCAAATCGACGCTTAGGTATTCGACTAGTAATTAACCCTCACTCCCCACTAAAGCTCCGTTCTGCTCTCCTAATATACAAAGCCATTTTACGTCCGTTACTCACGTACGCTAGTCCAGTCTGGTGTAATGCCGCCCCTAGAACAATTCACAAAATTCAAATATTCCAAAACAAGGGCCTCAGAAGTGCAGTTAAGCCCTAGTGTGTAAGCAATACAAATATTCACAAAGACCTAGCCATAGAACCCGTCCTAACATACATCATCAAACTTTCCCATACATTCTTTCAAAATCTACCCACAGTTACCGGTGCATCTCATTTCAATATATGTAAAGAGCGTCCCGTAGAACCTCGTCTATGCAGCCGACTCCCCTTTCACATCTTCCTCCGTAATCTGGCTGATATTAGATAATGAAATAAATGCTTTTCCCATCAACATTAATATGTTTTCCCTCACTTTAATATTCGCACTGCTTCATTCTATGTTAAATGGGAGGTCGCCGTAGCCACCCCATTCGCATCTTTTCGTATGCAAATGCTCGCTCCGAACAACTGAAAAGCCATATGGCTGAGCGTTGTATAATCAGCTCATTTTGCACAAAAAAACCTCTCTCACCAGCAGTGTAGAGAGACTTTCCTGGCGCACTGTGGATTTCAAATTAGAATGACGGAATGGAGACAGTAACATTTACGATAAAATTAAAGTCACTTCATGATTATTTCTGCAAGTCTTTAATCTTAACGCTTAGAAATGTTAGAATGTTCGTTGATTACCAAGCCTACACCTCTGAAAAGCACAGTTCATGGTTCGAAGTAGATGTCTACTATTAAGCTATATTAACTTTAAAATAATGGTTTACAGAGTGGAGAATGTTTGCACGGGTGCAGATAGTTTTATTGACAATAAAATAAAAATAATTTGTTTTCGGATTTAATTAGCTGTTTTGTCTCTGGTCATGTTAGGCTAATATCTCAAACTGGTTTAATCTCGAATTAACCAGTTAATGTTTACATAATCAAAAATGGGTAGATGAAGTCTGACCAGCTTTGAAACGTACTTTCCAGCGCATAATTAAGCAAAAATACTTCTCGCAAAAACACAAAACTCCTCGTATTCAAACAATTACCTCACTTTATCCATCACCCTGAGTCTAATGCTGATTCCTGGATGATGCCCGAAATTGCCCGTTCGTTATTCACACAGCTTATTCCGAACAGTCTGATTAATGTGCAAATTAACCGCCTAATTCGCAAATTAGCTAACTTTTTTACTTAACCGCAACATCTACATACATTATCGTAACTTCATCATTTCAATATTTCGTTGTATAACAATTGTATATGTAACGGTAGAAGCATGACATAATATTCTACGAAGTGCGTATAACAGGTACAATTTCTAAACAGTTCCCCAGTGCTGTGGTAAGGAGCTGTACAAACGAACGCCTCGTGAAATTGGATACAATGAACATCTTTGAATTGGAGTTTTAGTGTGATTGATATAGATAATTGTCTCTGCTATGGAACAGAAAGGTTGCGCTGCAGAACAAAAAGACTGGAAATGGGAGAGGAAAATTAGAACCGAAAGAGATCTGTCTCTTGGGCTCCAGTTGATTGTTTTCTGAACGATCGCCCTCCTTTCTTATGAAATCGGAGACAAGATAATTTGCCACAGAAGAGACTAAAGTTGAATCAACTGTAGGTACAGCTGTTATCTCTAACGTTTAATTTATCTTTCATAATTTGAATGATACTCTTTGGAAGAATTTTCTTTCAACATTAGTCATGGTGGAATAAATGTATCTAAAACACACAATTGTACCGACGCAAAGAGATGAAGTGTGGGTGTTGAGGATCTCTAAGTTATACATGGGTTAACATGGGTATACATGAGGATCTCTAAGTTATGCAGGGATGACCTATTTTTTTATGATTGATTGATTTTTCGTATTTCCGGGCGCGTCAACTGATTTGGTCATTAGTACCCTTAGTGTAGTGCATGTTTTTTTTCGGGAGATGGCAATGATCTTCCCCCGCTGGATTGCGAGATCCGGCACCGACCTACCGCCGGCTAGTGGGGTTTCCCCCTAACCAGGACCAGCGGGGCACCGCCCCAGCCGGCACAAGATCTAAGCTCCCGACCGGTCTCCCGGAATATGTGATAGTGTAGTGCATGTTAGTGTAAGTGTGTGTGTGTGAGGATAGGACAAGGGAGAGGAAGGACAGATCGCTCGCGGTCCGTGGCCCGTTTGGTAGGGTACTGCTCCGGCATTCGTCTGGTGTTGATCGGAGAAACCTCGGAAAACTACCGATTGGAGCAGCCAGCCTCTAGAATTCTCCTCCAGACGGTGACTGAATTCGACCTAGCTGAAAAGCTAGTGTCGAAAATCCTGCCACAATCAGGACTCGAACCTAGGACCTCCCGGTGAGAGGCGCTGTAGTAACATCAGTTAATGCATGCAATATATATATATATATATATATATATATATATATATATATATATATATACACACAATTTCTTGCTTCTATTTTACATACGTTATTGTTGAAGTAGTATTGAAAAAAATCTACTTACTGCTGTCAGCTTTCTGCCTTGAAATAGTGCGAAACGAGAATAATTCTTGGTTTTAACCACACTCTCATCTAGAAATGTGTTCTTAATTTAGAGAATGTAACTTCTCCCGCTTAAGTGCGAATGCTGTGTAATAATCCGTAATGGATGAGGTGAATGAGCAACAAAGAAGTCTCTCTGCTTTTCCTCTTGCCTCGAATAATCAACCCACTTTCGCTTCAGACGATACGACGCGCATTTGCATCTTACGTTCCTAATTAAAACTCGTTAATCCACAGAACTTTCCGAAATCAATATCCGGGAGTTCGCACGGTTATCTGTTTGAATAATTATGGACGGAGGCGGGAATTCTTGTTATATAGTTTTCGATTCCAATTGACTTTCTCTCTCTCTCCCGCAGAGAACAGTACCTGCATTTCTATTTGCGTCTAAACCAGGCACGGGACTACATTACGGAACTTCAAAACTTTTGATTACGCGATTTAAAGCGTCGCTGGAGCCACACCGGCCGCCGCGGCGCGACGGGGCGGGGTGGAGGGGCAAGGGAATATTGGTGGCGGTATAAACGGAATCGGTGGAATGGAGAGGAGTAGTTTTGAGGATGGTTGCGATGAAAAGAGAGCGTGAGGAGCTGGGGGATGGCTGGAGTTCAGATAATTTTGGATCTGGTGGAAGGGGCAAATAAATTCAGAATTGTGACCGTAAATCACCTAAACCCGTGGAGAGATTAATCGCTAATTATAGGGGCAAAAGTTGCATTTTCTATTTTAGTCGAATTTCTCCTATCTTGAATCTTAGGTATCGTGGTAAAAATAGTCATATACAGATCTAAAACTATTATTATTATTATTATTATTATTATTATTATTATTATTATTATTATTATTATTATTATTATTATTATTATTATTATTATTATTATTATTATTATTATTATTACTGTCATTACTATTATATTTATTATTATTATTACTATTATTATTGTTATACATCGTTTTTCTCGGTATTCTTTTATTTGACTGTGTGTCAGGTTAATAACCAATTCACAGGTCAATGCATGTTTCGTCGCAATTTAAGAATTTTCACACAATCCCGCATGTGTTTAAGATGATAGATTTTTGCATAATTTTGTACGTATATTTTGACATTTGAATAAGTTCCTGATTTGTATGAATGTTATTTGGCATAACCACTGAGCACGAAATGATCAGAGGGACAATATGAAATTATTATTATTACTATTATTATTATTATTATTATTATTATTATTATTATTATTATTACTATTATTACTATTATTACTATTATTACTATTATTACTATTATTACTATTACTATTATTACTATTACTATTATTACTATTATTATTATTAATATTATTACTATTACTATGAAAAATGAAACTTACTGTGCTCCTCTGCCAAATCTAATCGCCACTGGAAGGTCTCGGCAAGGCATGTGCATGGTGGGATGATAGTTTGTGTGATGAGTAGTAAGCTCGAAAATAGAATTTTTGGTGGAATGAAAGGTAGGGTAACTGGAGAACTCACAGGAAATCTGACGATAACTCGCTTTGTGCCTCTTATGTAAATCCGTCATGAGTAATCGGGATTGGATCGTCTGTACCCAGTCGGGGAGAGCCAAAGAGCTAGTCGGTAGGTTACGACTAGCCTCATTTGGATATGAAAATTCAGTTCATTATATTTTTTGCTAGATTGCGACAGTTTCTTTGTCTCAAGACCTTATTGCACAATTAGGAGAATTACAATGCACTCGTAATAAAAGCTACTCTACATAGTAGAATAAATAATATTCCGGTTTAATTAGTGGTAATGTTACTTGTGAAGTATAACTAGTTGCCAGAAGTTACAGCCTTTCCTATGATTTTCCTTTTTGGTGTTGAAGAAGAAGAATAGAGAAATTCTAACCAAATTATGAAGTCTTTTTAACTACTATAAAAATCAAGTAAGACAAAACCCGATAGAAAGACAAATGTGTGCGCTCTACATTAGATATGGAGCGGCGATGAGAAATTGAATATTTCATGAAGGGGTAGAGAGGGTGGCGTTAAGAGAATCATAAGTATTTTGAAGTATCTTTCAAGAGAACTTGTAGCAAACTGATTTCGAAATGAACCAAACTTGTGGGCAGTAACGAAAGTGCGACGACGTGTAGTGTTTCTAGATATTTAATTAATCTCAAAAAGCTGAAATAATTGAGTCTGCCGCCTTGAAAAAGAAAATTTGTGTACATCAGTTTAGCCGAGACAAATGTGAAAAATCAATGTTTTGCGGTCTTTGATTTGAGTGATAACAAAATGAAATTATCATCGTGAGAGTAAATCTCAAACTCGACAAAGCTTAAGTATTCAAATATTCGTCGACTCTCACGACTTACCGCATTATAAATTACAATTGACAATAGTTAGGATATGTGGAGAGTACCGTATGTAAATAAGAGAAAAATCTAAAAAGTACGGGGATACGAGCTCAGGAAAGTACGTGACGAAGAAAGTCTACTTACAAAAATTACAAATATTATAATTGAAAAAACTATTCTAGTTTCATAGATGTTTCAATGAAATCTGCCTAAAAAGTTATGTTTTTAAATAATGTCATGTAGATTTTTTAAACGAGCGGCTTTTCCATAATTTTTATTTTCTCCTCTTACATTGTAAGAAAAAATATTTGAATCTTGCGACGTAATAGGGCCAATTCGGCAGAAAATGTAATAAATTTGTAATAAATTACTTCCTCTAACACGCTGTGTAATAAGAATCCTCGTTTGGTGCGTCCATCATACGGAAAAATGATTAACATCAAACAGTTTGTGTCTGCAGTGAAGACGAGCGCCTAAACTGTTCCAAGCGATTTTTACTTAAATTTATATTGGTCCCTCGATCCAAGGGAACTCGAGGCGCTGCGAGTTTGAAATGGAAATAGATATTTTGATTTTTGG
Source organism: Teleogryllus occipitalis (assembly GCA_011170035.1). Taxonomy (NCBI): domain Eukaryota; kingdom Metazoa; phylum Arthropoda; class Insecta; order Orthoptera; family Gryllidae; genus Teleogryllus; species Teleogryllus occipitalis. The sequence continues at coordinate 68,433 of BLKR01004311.1, forward strand.
GAAGTACTTTACATGATGTTACAATTATATTTTTCAACTTTTCTCAAAAATGGCTTCGAACCTTTGGATTAAAGTTTGCCCTCTCTTAGTAACAAGGTCGCTTAAAAGAATGGTGTAGTTCTTATTTTCATTAAAATTCCTGATTTTAAGAAAATTCTTCTTCTTTCCCCTTCTTACAGCAACTTCTTCTTTCTACAACAGTAATATGAATTTTAGAATTTTTTTTCTTTAATGAAATCTGTTCTTCAAAGACGTATTGAAATAACGTCATGTACAATTTTCCGAAAATATGTGTAATTTTCGCGGAATTTTTCGTGAAATTCTGGCAGTTTTGTAAGTCCATAATGCAGTAGCTGATGCCTGATGAGAGAACAATAAAGTTCAGAAAGGTCAGCAAACTGAATTACTCCAAATATTGACCAAGTCCTCATAAATTCCAAAAGAAATTAGACGTAACATCCTCGATCTCGATCCGGTTTTTCGTCCAGTTTCCCTGATCCTACGAGCAAATGCTGTGATGGCCCCTTATTTTGCTTCTGGACATAAATGTAACTTCATTATCTGTCCACGTCTTCTAGAATTCAGTGTGAAATATAGTTATTCAAATTATCGTTCTGCATGTCGCGGCAGGAAATATTATTTCTTGACGAAGAACATGATGAGGGATAAGAGCCCGATTTAATTGCTGATTTGCCCTTGAAAATAAATTTTACTACATCTGAGCGAATATTTTGTTAACAATACTTGCAAAAAACACTAATTTCTTTCTGTATTCAAAATTCAATAAGTATATAGCTTAGGCATGGGGTCACAGTATTTTGAAAACGTGCACAGAATTTACTTCTCCCCATAGCACGTCACACAGTTTTTAACTTTTTTCACGCAAAAATAAATAAAAATAAAATAAATAAAAAATTCTTTCGGTGTTTATTGGTGGTGGATTTCGACTCTTTCAAAAGGACGCCGATCCCTGGCTCTCTGTGCGCCTCAGAAAATGTGCCCAGCGGCGTCGGGGACGCGGCTGTGCGGCTGCCTGTACGCGGAAGCAGCTGTCGCCTAAGGCCGCCGCGACGCCTGCGTGGCGTGGCGCGGGCGTGGCGCGGGCGTGGCGCGGGCGTGGCGTGGCGCGCGGGGCCGAGTGTTCCGTCGTGTTCGAAGGGGACGGTTGTTCGAGCGAGGCCCGAACGGGGGTCTGCGCGGTGCGACCGCCTGTCGATAGCAATCGCGTCCTGAGAGATGGCTCTCGAGCGCGTCCACGTGAGGGGCTGGGCGGGGGGCGCGGGGGGTGGGCGGGGCCGAGGCGAGCCGCGCGGGTGGCTGGGGCGGGGAAGGGGACGGCGGCGGTTCGATAAAGCGTCCTCCGAACGGAAGTAATAAACGACGACGCAGTAATAAAATACGTGCGGCTTCAATGGGCCTATTGTGGCGCACTCGCTGCGAGTGCGGGGGCGGTGGCGAAGCGACGGCGGAGTTTGAGTCGGAGTCGGAGACGCGGCCCGTCGGGGGTGGTCTGCGATTCGACGCTGCGGCTCTAGCGACAACTTTGCTCCCGCGCGGAGCCCGTCTCTGCCTGCGTGGCACTTCGCCCTCGGCCGCGGAGCTGCGATGCGCTTCTCGTTCTTCATTTGTTTCCAGCCGCAAATTGTCGTTTTTGAATTGTTTCATTTTGCTCGTTTATCGCGGGGTTTTCTTTTTTCGTTCAATTGTTTACTTACCGTCTCTCTTTTCTCTTTTTCATTTCTCTCCCTCACATTCTACCGTTTGTTCTATCTTTCCTCTTTATTTTTCTCATCCTTCCGCCCTTTTTTTCTCGTTCTATTCCACTCCCATTCTCTTTCTCTCTCTCTATCCCTCCTTACTTTTCTGTTCCTCTTTCTTTTTCCTGACTTTTTCTTCTTGTTTCTTCCCCATTGCCTTTCACTAATGCTTAACTTTGTGCGTTTCCTTAGCCTCAGATCCTTAGTTATTTCTTGAGTTTCTTTTTTGAAGCGCATCTCACATTTTAACTTGATCTTCTTTTCTCTGTATTGTTAATGAGAGACTATTCCTGTGTAACTCAGTATCTTTAATTGGTTTATTTCATCAGATTTTATTCATAGTTACCTATGTATTTTTTTCACGATCTTTTTCCTTCCAAATGTTGGCCATCCTTTCGTGTTCATGATGAAAACAGGAACAATTTTTGCCTTGGCAAACAGAAGTAACGTTGTCCCTATCTAATGAGCTCTTGAATAGCTCATTGAACAGAATAAATCCATTAATTGCTGTAATTCATTTACTTCCCGTATTTTCTATAATTTCGTTACAAAACACCGCTGCGTTGGAAATGCAATTCATGAACGTAATAGCAGTGGATCGTTTAGTGTGATCCATTAATGCATTTAGGTAGACACATTATCAAAACTAGGTAATTAAGGAATATGGTTAGCATTTTTTCACATTACATCTCGAAAACTCGTGTAATGGTTGTCTAGCAGATACTAAGCGACCGTTTTGAAAGACACCAAAGTGGGAAAAAACAGCAATTTATATTCCCATGTGGGATTTGCTTTGAAATTTGTTGAAGACGTGAATATGATCTTCCTTGAGAATAAGAGTGCACACAATTTACCCCATAGTACGTCACACACAACTTTTCTCTGCTTTCTTGGTGTCAAATAAATAAATAAAAATATTGCATGACGCCAACTTGCGCCCCTATGATCCCTTTATTGACAAATGCGGAAGCCCGGAAAATTCACGCTATTTCAGCGGTGGGAAGATCGAAATAACGAAATATACTCCGATTTTGCCGCCAGAAAAAAGTACTTGAGGCAGAGCAGAGCCTCAAATTGAATCGGCCCTTGTGCTGTCTCCTCCGCCAGAAACCTCCTGGAACGGCGCTCCATGGCGACCGATGTCGCCTCCGCCCCCGTCCCCGCCACTACCCTAGCCCCCGCCGCCCCCGCCGCCCCCGCCCCGTGCCTCCCTGCTCGCCACTGACTGCGCCACCAACGTTTTTGCGTTTGACGCGTCTCTCCGTCTGCGAACTTTCCTCCTCTGGTTTCCCTCTGAAGCGGTATATTACGGCGTTAAATCGTTTAACGAAACGGATATGCTCTCTTTTTTCTCGTTTTTTTCTCTCTCGGAAGCAGGAGTGAGCTTAATCCCTTTGCGAACGACAGCGCCGATATTCTTCAGGATCTGTCGCTGACTATGCTGGTGAACCGTAACTCCAGGAGAAGCCGTAAGAGTTTAACGGAATGCTATTGATACGTTGGAATAAATGGTTTGCAGGCGAATTCTAGTGACATTTTAATTCAATTCTTCTTTTTCAGTCACTGTGGATAGCTAAACCGCTTATCAAAGCATTTGATTGCTCTCTATAAGTTTGTATTTCGTGACTGTTGACTTCTAATATTTTCCCCTGTCTTTGAAACTGTTGTGGTGATGTGTCAGGAGCAAAGTGAAATTTGTTGTCGACGTATAAAGAGAAAATTAAGATTCGACTATATTGACATCTTAATTTAAAATATATTTAAATAAATGATGTAAAGCTAGCTAACCATGTCATGGGAAGCGTATTTTATTACATGGATGAAAATGGCCAAGAAATTACACTTTTACCCTGCAACTCAGAGGAGGTTACGTAGTAAGCTGAAAACATTTATTATTCGAGTCAGTCTCTAAAGTGACGCCTACTTACACAGTATTCGGACATGTATGTTCAACCGGAAACATACCGAAAATAATTTACATACTAGTATTGAAAGTACTTTCGGTACTCTTGGCAACGGCAACGTATTAAAGACGTACTATTCACAACACTACATTTAAGTTTGTATACATGATCAACACTTAAACCCCGAAATCATTTTAGTAACAAATGGTGATTGATTAAACGTTTTGCAGTACACTAATAAAAAAGATGATTTCAGTTTTTGAATTATGGGTACTTATTCAACATTACTTTTATTAACACTAGGAAAACCTAATTTTATTAACGGAAAACCTCATCAGGTGCAGATTTAAGGAACTCTCAATACCTCCTCTCTTGAGAATGAATATGCTTGCTTTGAGTTGAATTCAATCAACGTTCTCTTAAATAAGGAATTAGTTTTGAAAATCTTTCATAAAAACCGTAAATATTATTGTAAAGACATTACAATATAAATATTTGGTTCTTGATTTCATACCTAATAATGTGTTTACATTAGCACTACTACTAAAACAAGCTTTCAGCAACGAATACTGCGACCACATAGTCGGTTTGTAATTTTCATTCGTTTCTGAAAAAATACGCTATGAGCACGTTATCAGTATCAATACTTACTCGTCTCCTATCTCTCCAATTGCAGAAAATGTTATAATATTTTTCACACCGTTCTCTTGATTTTTCTTGATAATAAATCTAAAGTAACTGCTGTAGCTTGTTCCAAAATATATGATGGCGTTCCACGTTCTAAATAAATTGGCGAGTATGCCGCGCAATATCCTTCTCAATTCATATTTAACTGTTAGTCAACAATTAGTAAATAAAATACCAACCCCCAAACGAAAATGTACGGCGTGATTTCTCCCGATCGTCACTTAAATTTGTATATTATACGAACAAATTATCATAATATTGAAGTCTCGAATAAAATGTACATCACGCGGCAAGAGTGACTTGCCATGACACGAAGGAATTAATAGTTTCGGCTTATCGGCCTCGTCCGCGTACTCCTCAGTCTGATCATGAAAGGTATATAATGTAAATTACTATCCTTGTTATTTATCCCTTTTTATTAAAATAAGTATACACATCAACATCACATGAAAAAAGTGTACATTGTACACAATCGCAACGATGTTTCATTAGATAATGTTTCAAACACAACTTCAGGTGTGATTTCTCTCGAACGCAGGTTCATGAAAGCAGGTGCTATTTTAAAGTTTTGATGGGGATCAGATTGCTCATAAGATGTTTGCAAGTTATCTGATATTGTTGCCAACCAAAAGGATTCGACTTCCTACTCTGTAATCTGAACAGTAATTTTTATCTTGTGAACAAAGGTTGCCCTTTTCGTATTGACCTCAATTTCCTTTTGCGTAACCATCGTCGTTTCCATTTATACTCTTTTTGAAACGTAGAACGGGTATCTTTAAATAGCTCCTGAAAATGTTTTAAAGAAGGATCGGGAGAGAATGTTCCGGTTACACTACGTAATCAAGTCACAGAATTCAACTTTATTAGACAATTCTAGGGAATTCAGAGTGCATTGTACTCCAGCGGAAATCAAATAAAATTTTACTGCGAGAATCCAGCAAAGTATTGAAGATATTCAAATTCAGTGATTACTGTGTTAGAAGCCATACAAGCGCCTGAGCAGGCGGTTGTTATAATGCTCTGAATGGTCAATTCAAATGCTTAAAATTGCTTATAAGAAATCAGTAATTTTTGTTTAATTATTTTCCTCTATGAACGTTTATTTCCTTAAAAAAAATGAGAAGATTTCCAATGTTTTGTGTTTTATTCAATAATACGTCAAGTTGGTTTAATTTCGCCTTTTAAAATTCCCCATTTTGACATACTAGTTTATTGCAGTCTACATCGGACTCACGTAAACTCTTCGATGCATTTTCATGTGAAATGTAATGAGAAATAACGAACACTGTCATGCACAGCGGCGGCTATTCGCCGTACGGCTAACGGCATTCTTGCACCTACAGCCCAAAGGAAGTGACCGCAATACGTTTACTCTTACGAGAAAAATCTCGGAATTTTGTTACAGACATTTGTTACAAAAAAGTTTGAAGACCAATTACAGGAATTCTGATCCAAATCATTATTACGAAAAGTATGCATTAATTTCGTAATTAAGGAAATACAATGGGAAAGAGGAAGTTAATATGCCATACGACAGTTTCATATTCATGTTTTTGTTTATTTCGGTGTAAAGAGCTCATTTTTGTATCTTCGAAACAATGCATTTTTTAGAAAAGCTGTTAAAGGAAAATTATCATTTAGTGGGTGGTTATAACACACGAGGGGATATTACATGAATATTATCTCGAACATCATTTATAACACATACGAAGCTCTCATTCGTTCTAAGATAGATTATGGAGCAATTATTTATCAGTCATCTAAGGTAACAGTATTAAATGGTGTTATCACTCAGTCGGATTAAAATTAGCCATTAGCCCGTATCGAACGAGGCCGGTTTCGGGCATTTTTGTGGAACCCAATAAAGAACTTCTTCATATCAGAAAAAGAAAACTTACATTTTTCATATGTCAGCAAAATATTATTAACTTCTTATAATTTTGTATTTAAGAAAGTTTTCTCCATAAAATATTACGAAAAAAACACATAGAAAAAAGTATGCTCCAAAGCCAGTTTATTATCTCTTGAACCAGGTTCTTGAAGAAATACACCTTACATTTCGTACTGTTCGAACTACTGGGATTTAAAAGGTCCTCCGTGGATTCCTTTGCTAACATTAGCCTTTGTTCAACATTAGCCTCAATGATCGTCACAAAAAGGAAACTAACACAATTTATCAAACTTATTTCAATAAAATTCGCATTAAATACATTGGATATAACATATTTTCATCTATGGCTCCCGTGAAGAAATTGGAGCTGGCTGTGCAGTAAAAATAAATGTGACAATACTATAGTCAAGGTTAAATGATTATTGCCGTGTTTGTGAGCTATCCGGGACGATTATTGCTCTGTTTTCTTCTATGAAGCATATGTCATTTCTCTCGCCTTTGAGTATATTTAAGAACAAACTGAAGTCTAATTTGTTATTTTTATAGACTCCAAAAGTTAGCATAAGCAATACTAAAAGTCAGGAACCTATAGTAAATAAAAAAGCTAATTTATAATATGACTTAATGCACATCAACATGGAAATAATTCTCATTTGGATCTCATTGCATGGAGGTATTAGTTAATTAGTTAATAATGCAGCAAATGACTATTAATTCACCTAGTGAAGAGCATAGAGTTTGCCATGATTATATCAAAAAACAACTTCACCAAAAAACATGACTCTTTGGAATATCGAATTGACCAATTCACCAAAACCTCTTACATCAAATCAGAAAAAGTGTATTCGAAGACTTCACAAGAGAGAATATCAAACTGTGCTCACTCGTTTAAGAGTTAGCCATTCCAAACTTACACATGAAAATTTACTACCAAAAGGAAAGCAACAAATGTGACCTCTATCAATCTGCCCTCTCTATGCCACACAATTTGCTCTGTTCAACTTGCAATGATATTCGTAAAAGTACGCATTACCTGTCATTCTCCCAGAAATTCTTAACAACAAATATATAAAAAAAAAGTCTTAAAATTTTTAAAGGAATTTAACCATATCCAGAAACTGTAAGAAAGTAAGAATCTCGTAAACACCAATATTGTCTGATGATTGTGTCAAATAATGTATTAATAGTGTACAACATGTGTTCTGATGGTTGTGTTTTCGTTTATTTTATTTTGCTGTTGAATGTGGTTGTTAATGACCATATCAGTATAGATCATAAAATGTTATTCTTATATTGACAAATTTTGTATTTTTTTAAAAATTTTGTTGTGTGTTCTGTTGTATTGTGGGAATTCTCATGAGGTATTGTTGATGTAATTACATGAAGAAATAATGGATGTCATCTCCATCAACTTAACAACTATTAAGTTGACGGAGATGACTTCCATTATTTCTTTTTTTTCTGTTGTAGTTTGTATGTATTGCTTTTTGATTGTGGTCGCTAATGGCCTTGTAGTTCATGCGACCAATTAAATATAGCATATAAAAGAAGCTCGTTTGCGGTTCTAATTCCGCCAGTGTCTCGTCACAATCACCCGTACATCATTGCCCTTCATTATCAAGGTATACGTTAGCACGTGAACAAAAGAAATCCTTTTCTTTATTTTAAATAAATATAATAAATATTTACTCTTAAATTCCTTTTTCATAGATAATTTATGGCCCAACTTACAAACTAGATACTTGCAAAGTAATCTAAAACTACTTTGTATTACATCTTAACTTAATATAACACCGAACACTATTTACATTATTTACAGTGCGCAATACATACACATACAGTTATAAACATTACACATAAACTAATATTAAAAAAATTACACTATACATGCCATCGTCCACCTCATTTTAACAGTGGCATCAAGTTAATCTAACACCGAACAATATTTACAATTTTTACACTGGGCAATACATACACATACACTTCTAAACACAGCACACAAACTCATTCGGGTGTACATAGTATAGAAGAAGTTAGGTAAAGCAAAAACAAGTCAGTGTCTAGATTTAGAGGAATGTCTACGTTTCAAGATTCGCTAAGAGTGAAAAAATCTCTTTTCCAAAGAGAAAAAACCAATAAAGTGTTGTTCATTTTGAAAGCAATCAAAATATGTCAAGCAATCTTTGTGATAGGAAATTGTCTAGGGTTTGTGACATTAGCACAATTATAAAAGTAATAATGAGGCGTTGTTTTGTCATATACGTTTATTTCAGCATTAAGCTTTTTTTAGCAGCATCGCGTCCATCATCCGTGATATAAATGAAAATATCTCTGCAACAATTTGTGTGCTAGAAAATATAATGTGAATTTTTGTGAAAAAAAAAAGATTACAAAAATATTGTTCACAATACATACACACACTTACACTTACGTACACTACCTTACCATACATACTGGAAGACCAGTCTAGAGCTTGGAGGTTGTCCCGGCTGAAGCGGTGCCTTGTTGGTGGGAAATACCTGGTTGGGGAAAACTAGATGCCAACGGGCTGTTCGGCATTGGATCACGCCATCCAACGACGAAGATCACTCCGGCGATACAAACACGCCCTACACTTACGGGACTAAGGACCTCAACAGTTGACGAGGCCGAAATCACCAATCAATCAATTAATAGATGCGATGGGACCCAATTGAAAATTATTCCCTTATTGTTGTGAAATAATAATCTGTGTCAGCTATTTCACTTACTAAATTTCTTCACGATATTGGGAACTGAGGTCAATCAAAATCGAATGTTTTATTTCTTTTGGGTTTTCCCATGTTTCTGGGTATTTAACGAAACCATTGAAAGCTTTCACATGGTTAGAGACTGCGTGAATTTTTTTCTTTTCAATTTTTGCGCGCATTGAAAATTAGTAACATATTTCTTTTATTTTGGGGGAGAATCATATCACACTCGCTATTGCGCTCTGAACCTGACATTTCCCCTTCGCTAATTAACTATATTTAAATCCATTCTTATATAAATTCTTAGGGATATGGTACTACGTATTTAGCTTCTTTGGATTACTGAAACATTTTCAATCAATCAACCATCTCTCGTGGTTTATTGATCACACGACGTTGTACCCCAGCCAAGGCACTGGCGTTGTTGTAACCCAAAGCGTGTAGCGTAAGGGCCTTGTTCCCGTTGCGGCGTCGCTCGGGCGATGCCGTCGCCACACAAAGGGGAAAACGCCTAAATATTACGCAATGCATACATTTTACAAACTTATTTCTTCTCGCCTGCCCAGGCGCACAAGTTACGGTGGTCCATGAATAATACGCGTGCGGCGGTGTGGCGTAGGCCCCCGGCGAGGGAGGGAAGGTGGGGAGGGAGCACAGGGCGCGTCTTCCGGAAGGACCCTGCCGAAAACGGCGCCCGAAGGTGGGAGGGCGGGAGAGGCGGGGGCACATAACCCTCTGCGCACAGGCGACGGCGTGGGCGGCGCTGGCGACGGCGGCGGGGTCGAAAGACCGCGCGTCGGAGCGGAGACGATGCTAATCCGCGGCGAGAGGACGAGAGGGAAGGGTTTGTTGCGGAGGGGGCGGCGGGTAGTGGAGGATGAGCGACATGGGAGGGAGGGACAAAAATGTCATTTGCGGATTACGGCGAGGAAGATGTAATACTGTAGTTTGCGAGAAGTTAAGACGACACGAAGATTTCGGAGGAAGACGGGATGAAAAAGCTGGGGAAAAAAGCTGGGAGACTAGCCGTGCTCCGACAGCGCATACTTTCTCGTGTTATTGGTAACCGTTATGTAATATTAATGTATTGCAACTTCTATCCTACTAACATTTCAGCCAATACTTTAAACATTTCTAACCTAACCAATAATTAATAATTTTACTTTTGTTTTTGAAAATTAAAAAATTCAAATGGAAATGGCTTTATCGCATTCAGTTTACTGAATAGTGCTCTATACTTACAAAGAGAGTAAGAAAAAAATAGTTACCAAGATTGGAATGCGCACCCGAGCGCTACGGATAACAACCCAAAAATCGTTCTCTGTAGTTAAAAAACCAGTTGGTATATACTATATTTCTAATGGTAAAAAGAATTCTTAATATTGCTGCAGTTCTAACATCCTTGAAAATTATGCGAAAACTACTAACACTTCGAAAAAGTGTCATCGAAGTTATTTAAAGATTTAATATTGAAGAATAAATTGCATTAATAAATGAATTTCTTGGTTCAGTGAAGACGATAAGAGTTTCCAAGAAAAATTTTGCAGTTTTATAAATTCCAGAGACTTTAATGAAAATTGAACCTATATCATATTATTAAGAAAACATTGCTATGTTCCAGGAACAAAACTGAAGAAAATATTGACGAGGTTTTTGAGATTCTTTTTTCACCTACTTTTTTTTGTCACTATACCCCTAAAATTACGCAAAAATTACCTGTCTTCATTGAATTGAAATGACAGTTTAGTTAGGAGCTACTGTAGTTCTCAGGTAAAAGAAGGGCGGACGGATCCTTTTAAGAAAATCCACATTTTTCAAAGTTCCGCAAATCATCAGGGTATCACGGAACCACAAATTTGTCTTTTCTGTTGATATACTGGCACTTCTTCCTGCAGCATTACATGACTTTCTCATTTGTGGTTAATACGAGAAAACAAAACTGTAACCGTTGATAAATAGGTATAGTAACAAACTTTGAGGTTTCGTTAAAACATTAAATCGATTCAAGATAACGAGCTAAGAAAAAACGAAGCGAAGACGAAATAACGACATTAAGTCGTTCGAAGTGAGTCATTTAACAAAATAGCGGGAAGAAATATGAAGGGAATATTCAAAAGGAACCACGAGGAATGTAAGCAGAATGAAGGGAGCAACGTAACGAGAAAGACCATGAAAAATCCAAACAAGAATTTATGAAAATAGAGGGGGAAAATCTCCTTAACCTCTGTGCGTGAAGACATAATCAAGATCTAGGTTATCCCATCAGGCTATGGTACAGGAAAGTGTATTTCAAGTACTTGAAATATTAATTTGTTTTAACGAAATCTTAGAATGGCATTCTTTTAAGACGCGAAACAGATGACGTCACTCAAGTAGGTCGTTACCTGGCCTCGCGGGGTAACTTACTGGAATACACCCAGGCTCCCGACGAGGCTTGTAGACCTGTCGGGTGTGGGGAAAGAGCGTGGGAATACAAAAGGCTGGCTTTGCGGGTGGTGGGGTGGGTGAGAAGGGAGCGGTCGCGACGTCGCACCGCGGCTCCGGATCTCGCGCGACCACCCCTCCTCCCTCTCCTCCATTACCTCCTAACTCCGCCGTGGCCATCGCCCTCGCCTCCACCGTCGACGCATTGTCCCGCCGCAACAACAACGGCTCATTAATTGCGGGCGGCAGCGGCGGAGACAATGCCCCGCGGTGGCCGCCGCGCCGCGCCGTGCAACTCCGCCCCAACCCACCGCCCGCGCCGGGCGCGCTCGCGATTTCCTCCGGCCCGCTCCCCGGCGCGGCCTCCGGCGTGCCCTCCGGCGCGCCCTTCGGTCTTTGCGGAGCTACTCCCGCTCCACTCGGCTCCGTCGGGTGGCGCTCCGCTCCACTAGGCCTCACCCTACCCTTCTTCCTGCCCCGCTTGTCCCTTCCCCCTTGTACCTGCCTCGCTTGTCCCTGCATCGCTTGTCCCTGCTTCACTTGTCCCCGCCCCGCTTGTCCCCGCCCCGCTTGTCCCCGCCCCGCTTGTCCCCGCCCCGCTTGTCCCCGCCCCGCTTGTCCCCGTTCCGCTTGTCCCCGTTCCGCTTGTCCCCGCTCCGCTTGTCCCCGCTTCGCTTGTCCCCGCTCCGCTTGTCCCCGCCTCGCGTGTCCCCGCCCCGCTTGTCCCCGCCCCGCTTGTCCCCGCCCCGCTTCTCCCCACCCCGCTTGTCCCCGCTCCGCTTGTCCCCGTTCCGCTTGTCCCCGTTCCGCTTGTCCCCGCTCCGCTTGTCCCCGCTCCGCTTGGCCCCGCCTTGCTTGTCCCCGCCCCGCTTGTCCCCGCCCCGCTTGTCCCCATCCCGCTTGCCCCCGCCACGCCCCGCTTGTCCCCGCCACGACCCGCTTGTCCCCGCCTCTGCCCCGCTCCTCCCTTCTCTGCACCACCACGACCCGAACTAATTCGCTCCGCCCGCCCCACTTCACTTTGCACCGCCCCGCCCATGCCGTCACCGCCCTGCCCAGACCTGGGCCGCTGTGACCCGTTCCGGCTTGCCACACCCCTGAGTTTGATCTCCCCAGGCGGCTCTGCCCTGCCCCGCCCTACCGCGCCCAGACACGCGTCGAGTGTCTGCAAGCTGTCGCTGGCTGAGGTATTTTCTTGGTGCAAACCAGTGTCCGCTCGGGCAGCAAAATATCGCTCATTATTTGAAGACCTTGGGGGCAATAACATGCTAAGCACATTTCTGATGTAATTGACATATTAGTATATTGCGATTTAGTTTACGTATTATTGGACATAATTCGGATATATCATCTTATAAATGTTGATAGATTGTAAAAAATAAATATCATGGCTTCATCTTATTTATGAGAATGTTTAAACCTTTTACTTTCCTTTTTCTCAAAACTTCGTATGTGACATAGCACGTTATTGCCCCGAGTTTGTTATACTTTTTACTGGAATGTTCTTTAAAGCACTCAAACACGGAAACTAATTCTTGTTTTCACTGTTTATTGATTGAAAAATGTAACTAAATGGTGCACGTACAGCAAATTCTATGTTGCCGCACGCGTACCACGAAGAAGTCATGGCCAAACGAAAAAACTGAGTACTGCAAAGTAAACAAAAAACTGGGGGAATGAGAATCAACGTGGTAGAGGCCTCGCATATTACGAATGATCCAAGAATATTTGTAAGTTCCCGTGAATTCGTACTAAAAAATATTGTACACAATTCGTACATCAGTGCCTTCGGCAAACTCATTTGAAAATTCAGGACTCGGCGCCTATTTTCGCCTTTTCCGTCAACATTTCATTCGTACGCCAAAGACTCGCTTTCTGTATCAGTTGCGTAAATAACTACTATGTACAACATTCACTGCTAGGAATCATTTTAATCCTCCGTGATGTTTGTTTTGTTTTATCCTCTCCTGTTAACCTCTGACGAATGTATCAAACAGTGTGCGTAACTGTGATGTAGAGGAGTCATTGTACTCGTCGCAACTGCAGCGGTGTGCAGGGTGCATTGCTACTATCACTATAATCGAGGGGTTCTATCGTTCATTTCTATAACAGCTGCATTGGCTGCATTGCGCTTTCGTTGAAAAGCTCACTGTCAAATGGTTTCATAAATTGCCCTGAAGGGGTTTAATCGCTCATGGTTACACGAATAGGTCTGGATTGCTCTTGATGAGTAACACCATGAACGTCTGTAAACAAATGAAAAGGTTTAAAAGTAGGACGCAGGTCAAGGGGTGGGATAGGGAGAAGTATAAACTGCTTAAAAAATAGTAACATTCACGTTGGCATCTGGGACATTTATGTTCTACACAAAAGTTGTAGAACTAGTAGTTATTGATTGCTTGAGCTATTCTATAACTTCAAATTTGCATTTCTGTAATGTACAAAAGCGTTTCTATACCTTGGACTTATTTCGTTTATAAAATAATTATGAAATACTTAAAAAAACAAAATCTTAATTTCTTTATTTTAGGATTTATGAAATAATATAATTATAGAATAAATATATAATGTGAATTAACATATTGTGCTATACGGACATAAAAATACTCTTACTAAATATATAATATATCAGTTTCTACTCGTCATCGATTTCCACTTAAGTCTGCGGCTATGCCAAAATTTTCTGGTAGAAATAGAGATTTTGAACATCTGTTATTTTCTTTCCGTTCATTCGAGGACTAGCTGAGACGTGAACTTTCTTGAAAGGCAAATCTGGACATGCGTTTCTTTTTGCCAACATGAATGAGTACGCCCATCAATAGTACTCACGTGCCATGAGATAACCAAAATATTCCCTGTTGTACGTTAGCTCCTTTACTTGGAATGAGTAACACCAGGCTCCCAATGAGAACTGCCAGGACGATAAGGAGACTAGGCTGTCTTCCTAAAGTAGTTCGACCACGATATTTAGATGTCTATGATGTCAGTATTTTATTACTGTTGTCATGAAGCATTTATGCGTTTCCTAGCAGATAATACTAGTTCTTCTGTGCAAGGATCAGAAAATAGTCCTGGAAATCTTTCCCTCATCAAGATATTAGAATTCTTATTCGGCAATATAACACACACTTTAAGCTGGACAAATTTCATTTATAGTGATCTATAGCTTAAAGAATAAAAAAGAAAATATATATCTCAACTCTTAGTGCGAAAAAAGTGCACATACGAGTATTTCCCTTTTAAGGGCACAAGGACGTGAATTTTTGAAAAAATATCGATTTTTTTGTTGTAAAAAATTATTTGCAGTTTTGTGAACAATTTGATATATTTAAAAGTCATGTAACGCATCTGGAAGGCATTTAAATAGAAATTTAAAGTTGGCGTGCTGCGTGGCACGGACAAGGCCACGCCCCTCTTTTGCTGCTACAGTTTCGGATCGGCGTTTGCTCTTCTCTAAAATAAATTTGGATGTAGTAATTTTTGTTTCCATACGTTTTCTGCAGTGTGTAGTACGTTGGCATCACTGTTATGCCGCGAAACGTACTGTTTTCGTCGTTCATGTGTGTTTATTAGCATCTTTCCCTGTTCGTGTATTCGCCAGTCTGTAATATTGTGTAGTTTCTTTTTGTTTGTTTTTACGTGTATAAATATGCCTCCGAAAAAGTGTTTTGGTTCTGGGAGACGAACATTTTATGGCAACAAGTACAGTAATAAGAAAGAGGAAGCGAATACACCGACTACAAGTGCAGAAGAGGTTATGTCTTCACCTCCTAGTGCCTCCAGAAGGAAACTTGTGTACCTAGAAAATGAATGTGACAGTGACACAGTAAGTGAAAGCAACGCTGCATCAGGCTCTGTGATTATTGAACTGAGTGCCTTGTGCAATCTTTTAAAAAACTGTGTAGTGTGTGCAACTTGTGGAAAAGATGTGAAAGTTTTGGAGGATATTCAAGGTAGGAGAGGTTTGGCCTGCAAACTTCGTTGTTTGTGATAATTGTGACATTACCAAAACCGGGTATTCTTCTGGTTTGACTACAGAGTGTATAACACTAATTTGAGATTATGTTATGGAATGAGGTGCATAGGTATGGTATTTTATGCATAGCGTTCACGTCCTTGTGCCCTTAAAATCACATATTCAATTGGTCCACGGTAAAACTTCTGCTGTCTAGTTATCTCTTGTGACAAAACCGTTCAAACGATTTACTTCAAAATTGATATTTTCCAATCGATTTGGTCAAACTCCAGATCTGCCGGATTAAAAGCGGATATTTTGATTTTGAGTGTCCTTTACATGCACTTTCCACAACAACAATATTTTCTAAAAACTTGCTCCAAATATGGTGATTAATTTTTCTTCTCGGAAGGAACAAAGTACGCTTAAAGGCGCAGATCTCATTGTCATTGAAATTGCCCAAAAGATGCAAAAGTTAAACGATTTTTCGGCATCTTCCAAATATTACAATATTAAAGATGAGAATTTTTCTTCATAGTGAAATCTGTTCGTCAAAGATAGATCTAAAAAACAAGGTTAAGTACATACAAATTTTTCGAAAATGTGAATAGTTTACTTGGAATTATACGTGAAATATAGCATATTTTAAACAATTATTTTCTGAAAACTGCTCCATATTTTTCTCTATACAATGTCTCTGTTTTCCTTCTTCGGTCACATTTAATAACCTGCTTCATTACTGGGTTATTTATATGTCCGACTACATACTTTCCCACCCCAACTATTGCATTATCCTAGGGGCTTCAATGTCGTCCTATTAAATCGTCTATAAAATGAGAAATAACAAAAAAGGGAAATATTTACAACAGTTTATTCAACAGTATTGATAACCAAATAGCCACAAACACCGAATGAGTTTACCAGTATCCAAAAATAAAGACTTTAAAACCAATGCCTAAGATATCGTGTTCATAACTATCGCACTGTATCCAATCTAATTAAGTATTGGAGAGCAAACAATCTGAAAGCGCTCTTTCTGTGAACGCATTTTTCTCACGCATGTGTATGTATCTATGTATGTATGTATTTATTTATTGCACCGAGTTCGTGGATGGCTTCCACCAGTGACAAATGGGTGGGGGACATTCGACTGACGGAGATCTTTTGGTAATAGATAGTGAAGATTGAGTGAATTTAAGGGAGGAGATAAGCAAGTTTGCAACAGGGGAGGGCGGAAGAATAATTAAAAAAGTCGTTCGAAAGGTCTTATACTGAACATTGCCTCGGCACGTACGCGATTACGAATAGTGCCATTGCTACCGGCTATCGAGTGCGTTTTCGACAAGGATATTGGTGGATGATTGTTTCTTTCCATGATATAATCGAGACAAATATCGAGTCTCAGTTGCAGTTTTAATTGCTTGCGTGTTCAATTGCATTGTAAAGTGTCGTGCTGCTGGACCAGAAGGCCAGAGTCGACATAATGCTAAAAGTTTGCGCGCTTTGTGATGATTTGAATACATGTTTATCATGCGTAAAATGACCACTCAAGTTAATGTTATTCTGCTCTCCCACGACAGTGACCGAAACCATTTGTGTCAATGGCGTCGTGTGTGTGATTTACTCTCGAATTACGTTCGAAAATCTCCCTTTAGAATTAAACACGGCCGTGACCGTAAAGTTCGAGGGAAGTATTACCACACAGGATGAGAAGATATAGCGGCCATCACTGTCTACTTAATTTTTTTAAGCTCTGAAGGGATGCTCTTATTTGTGGGTCAGTTTGGAGCGCAGCAAATTACGCGTTTTCCTTTTTGACATAGTCCATCTGTATGCGCTTGTTAGTGTTAAATTCACTGCAATGATTACAATGGCAAGGAAATCTGTATCATAATCTAAAACTTAAGTGCGTTGCAAATTGTTATTTGAGATTATCAATGTTGCATGTTAACAGTTTTTACTTAAAGCTTGATTGTTTGACGAATAAAAAAGTAAATGCTGTGAAAATATGTTCCATCATTGTTTTGAAAACCTTTAGAAACATTTATAGTTGATATCTGTATATGATAAATATTTTCATTTTCAGGTAAGAAGCCGTTTACATTCCTGAAAGGTAGGCACAAGAATAATATTTCAGTAATGTACGCTAATAATTCTACAGGTTTTAGCAATTACGTAACCAGACGTTCTATTAAAATGTTCCATTGTTAAGCTTATCAATGAATTACTTTAATATAATTTTTATGTACTAGTATTTCTTTTTGTTGTGTCTAAAGGATTGGCGGGATTTTAACAATGACAAATTCAGTACATCTATATATTCCAACAATTCTAAGAGTAATCCATGTCCAGCCGTGTCAGGGTTATATTGTTGCGATCTCTTGTGTTAGTGTGGTCGGCGAGGCTTCGTGACGTCTCATACTGCGTATCGTCGCCTGGCCGTCTTCTATCCGAGCTCCTGACTCATGCTTTGGCCATATTGCGCTGCGTCGTGTAGGTGTCCTCAGCCTCCACTCGAACTCCACTCGTACGGTACCGCGTCATGGGGCTAGCCTCAGCCCGAACCCGTACTCTGCTCTACGGCCATTGACGAAAACTGCTGGTTCAATCGCCAGCTTCGATATCCTCAAACTCTTTATTAGTGCACGACGCAGCCCGCTAATAAGGCCGCACGAGCCAGACTGTGAGTCTTGGCCCGCAACACTCGCTGTCCCGACTGGGTGCTAATCATCCTCTCTTTGAGGTAGCGTAACGGTGAGGACCCTCTCCCCCGAATGGTAGGGGCCCTTTGCCGGCAGTGTACTGCAGCCGATCAAGTTGCGACTGGCGGCGAGCGGCGGAACCCGCTAGTGACTAACGTGGCGTGCTGAGAGAGGCGACGCTGAGAGAGGAGGCGCGACATCGTGGGCCTCCTCCATTGGCCCATGCGTCTAGTGTTCTAGGCGACGTTTCTCTTCATTCATATGAGAACCGTATTATAAAGGGAGAACATTTGGTTTCTCCCTTCATAATCACTTGCTCTACATGAATATTGCTTGATTTACTAATGATTCCGGTCACGTCAGCTGCAAGAACTTGCTTGAATCCCGTGGAGCGTGCATTCCAAATTGTATTGACTCTCTCGTAGTAGTTAAAAGTGACTCGTTTTGTATGCTTATGAAGATGGGTGGTCACAATACAGTAAACAAGTATTGTGTAATAATTACATTAAAAATTGAATATCGGTAGCATTACATTATCTCCAAGTTTCAAAATTCAACGAAGCCAAATTTACGCTCGGATACGTATGTAAAGAGCAAAAACTTATCAATTAGAATTTCTTCTTAGTGCGATTGTGATACAGAACAAATTTATATCGAATATTTTTTTCTAAACAATATATTAAATGTTGGTGAGGGCAAGGTTTGGTCTTAATGGGTTAAAAAATTGCGCAGGTCTCATTATCTTTGAAATAACTGTATTTTCGGAAACAACAAAATTTCAGATTTTTAGGTGTCAAATTAGAATTCAAATCTCTACAGCTAAAATATTACATATAGACTTTTTCTTTAATAAAATCTATTTTCAAAAAGTATAGCTTTAAAAATTCAATTTATAAATTATTTTCACAAAATCGGCTCCATTTTTTTAAAGATTTTTCCTCGAATAGAGCAAACAAAGCTTAAAAGTGGCGCTGTTAAGAATTTCGTTGAAATCTGAATTTTCAAAAATTGTAAGTTAGAAATAATGAGAGAAAATATGTGCTGCTGAAACACCACTAGTTTAGTAAGTATACTTGAGGTATGAATTAAGATACCAAGAGGCGCAGATGGATTCGTTTGAAATCTAGGTATTTATCTCTTGGAACAGAAAATGTATTTGCATCGGCATACGAAATTTTTATTATTTATTTGCAGGAGGGTCATTCCAATTTAATATTTCTCTCGATGCGTGTGTTTTAGAGAATGAGCCGTTTGGAATCTTTGCATCAAACTTTGGCGAGAATTTAACATATTTTGGGGACAGTCCTTTTCTGCATTCTTTGTATTTCGGATAATCCATGACAGTATAAATTAATCGCGACATTTATGAAGGTACAATAATCAAACATTTTATTTTAACTGTGCCAATATTTTTTAAATTTCTCATGAATGCATAATGGGTTAATTTAGATCTGGTTATTCTTCAGAAAAACTGATATATTTTTCTTTTGGCCAGAGAGATTACAGCGTTCTCGTCTAAAAACACACCATCTTAATTGAATAAAGTTTTAAACATCGTCTATTATTAAATTAACGTGCTAATTTATTTCATTACCTATTGAAACTATTTTTCAAATTGTTTCATTTATTTGTATTTACAGGTTACATCCGACTACGCGATATATAGGACCATGCTACATAAGGACTCCTCAGTCCTGAATGTTGAATGTCAACGAATTATAACCAACGTTTTAAATAAGCGAGGCTATAACTAGGCTTGATATAAGGTCTATAGAAGTATATTTACGGGTATGTCTGTATGGGTCTATAAGATCTTTAGAAATTTACCTTGAACGCGCTAGAAAGTTGATCTCCGCTCCTAGTAATTTGAGAAAGTCATGAACATGTCCGGACTAACAAATTTCAGGGACATCCTTTGAGAACTGTGCCGCTCGACTGCCCCAGCCACCTTCCACGGCTCCTCCCCTCTCCTTCACTGGTATCCGTCCTCCCTTTCCCCCCTCCCTTTCATCCGCCCGGCCTTTCCCTCTAACTCTTCCGCCTGCTTTGGCGTCGCGAGGGGAATTTCTGGGAGGCTCGGAGCCTCAACTTGAAGACGCTCCGTTTAGGAGTATAAGAGCCGTAATTCCGGGCCTCGCCCGGCGGCGATTGCCGCTGTTGTGTGCGGTGGTGGTGGCGGCGGCGGCGGCGGAGAACGCAGCGCCTGTGGCGACGTCCGTTCCTTCACGGCGCCCCAAACCACATCCGCCCCCTCACACCCTCGCTCCGCCTCCAATGCCCGCTGCCGGCCATGCGGCGACGCTGCGAAACGGCAAGCACGCTAGCATTTCATCCCTCGCTATCGGAATTCAAATCCCCGGTCGATCAATGAGGAATTTGTGGTTCCTCGTTGCGGGTAAGTGGCAAGTTTTCTCGGGGTTCTCCCGTTTTCCCTCTCTTGAGATCAGTTGGTGCTCCATCATTATTTACATCATTATCTTCTATCAAATCGCCCAGATATTGTCACGGTCTTAGGTTCTTAAGGAACATTCTGCCCACTGCCTGCCAATACCGCCGACGCTGGCCGCGTCGCGGCCTCTATTCATCGGTTTCTGGTTCTCTCATGTGCTTGTTCGTCTGTGGGTTCTCCTCCTATGTCACTTTTCTAACGTATTATCGTCTCTTAAATTGAAATATTTAAGATACATTGGATTCAAGGAGTTATCCATATTTGTGTAATGACCACCGTAGAATAACACAATAATTAAAATTGAGGGATAATTTATTAATATATCAAGATCATCACAACTTATTAGAAAATAATATGTTAAAAGATTGTTCGGTTGAAGCTTAATGCCCTCACATATCTGCAGTGACAAAGCTTAATGTTTAGCTTGCCATCACCTTCTTCACCTACTTATTTTATAACCACGTTTTATTTATATCGTTCACACATACGATATATTCCAATTACATTGTCATTTAATACTCTATTAAAATTTAAAATATTTTCCTTCTTCTTAGCTTCAATTTGGAAGTTGTCTGCTCAGGATTAATTTTGTCGCTATATATTAGACTTATCTGTTGTTAATTTTATAAATTATAAAGCAAATCCCTACTGGTACGAATAAATACAATGACGGTTCTTGTTTGCACACCACTTCTTATTTTTCTCGTAATATTGATTGCTTCTTTCTCTGAGAGCAATCGTGCTGTTAATTTCCTCTCATTTTCTCTCTTTCCTCTTCTTCAGCTTTTCCCTGTCCTCTTTCTCATTTTTCAAAAGGCTCTCCAGTTCAATTCCAATTTTCATTTTCGCTCTCCCTTCAGCCTACGTTGTTCCAGATATCAATCACATCTCCGCGTCCTACTACCTCACTGGTGGCATTCAAGTTCCCCATGACTAATCCTCTCTCCCCGACCTGCACTCGACATGCCCGTCAGCCGAACCCCCACCCACTTCAATTCTCTACTGGAGGGGGCGGGGCAGAGCGGAGTGACTGAGTGAGCGAGTATTGATTCCGTACGCGTCAATTACGAAGGTCAGTGGTCCATAAGCGTAGTGTATGTTATATTCGGAGAGGTGGCGTTTCTCCTCCCCCGTTGGATCGTGAGATCCAGCATCGATCCACATTTCAACCCTCTACATTACCGACACCGTATAAGTGACTTTGACAATTCTCTCGTCCACGTTGCTGAGCAGGTCATGTGACCTGTTCTGAAGCAATCACCTTGTGAGGATTTGTTTACTTTCTTACACCCAGCTTTCAGCGTTGCCGCTCATCCGATTCATACGAAGTCGTGGAGGCGATAAGGTGCGGCTTTGGCGAAAATTATGAACAGGATATCAAGACGTGTCATCGCCTGTCATTAAGTGTTACGTTTTGAGATTTAATTTTTCTGTGATGTAGGTAGTTCCATGAGCGTAGTAATGTGTGGCAACAGCACATTGAAATGTCGCTTATACGCTGCCGGTACTGTAGGGTTCTTCATCAGCGAGGCACCGCTCCAGCCAAAGCAATCTCTACGCTCCCTCCTGACCTCCCCGACATGTGTGGTAGTGTAGTGCGTATAAGTGTGTGTAAATATAACTGCGTGCGTGTGTTGAAGAAGAGAGGAGAGGGAAATGATGAAATATATCGCGTGCGGTCCGAGGGCCGCTCGTTACGGTACTGCTGCGGCAGACG
The DNA here is from genome assembly GCA_011170035.1 of Teleogryllus occipitalis. Lineage (NCBI taxonomy): Eukaryota > Metazoa > Arthropoda > Insecta > Orthoptera > Gryllidae > Teleogryllus > Teleogryllus occipitalis. Next base: position 90,648 of record BLKR01004311.1, read on the forward strand.
CATAGTATTGATTCGAGAAATTACGAAAAGCTACCGATCGAAGGCGGCGGCCTCTAGAGTTCTCCTCCAGACAAGAGTTGAATTCAACGAGCTATGTAGCTATTGTCAAAAATCTGCCACCCTGTGGGCTCGACCCTTGGACCTCTCAGTCAACGATGCTGTTGCAGTCTATGGTAGAGGAAAGCGGAGCAGCGCATGTGGAGAGGGACACGAGACAGTCGAATTCAGTCGCTGTCCGGAGGAAAATTCTAGCGGTCGAATGCTCTAATCGGTAGTTTTCCGTGGTTTCTCCGATCAACATCAGGCGAATGCCGGAGCAATACCCTAACAAACGGGCCACGGATTGCGCGCGATCTTTCCTTCCTCATTCTTGTACTATCCTCTCCCCTTACACGCTCACACTTACACTAACAAGCACTACTACCACATACTCCGGGAGACCGGTCGGGAGCTTAGAGCTTGTCCCGGCTGGGGCGGTGCCCCGCTGGTGGGAGAATCCTGGTAATAGGGAAACCTCGGTAGCCGACGGTAGGTAGGCGCCGCATCTCGCCAATCAGCGGAGGAAAACATGCACTACACTTACGGGACTAATGACTTCAGCGGTTGACGCGCCCGGAATCACTTACCAACCAACTAACCACGAAAAGCTACCGATCGAAGGCGGCGGCCTCTAGAGTTCTCCTCCAGACAAGAGTTGAATTCAACGAGCTATGTAGCTAATGTCAAAAATCTGCCACCCTGTGGGCTCGACCCTTGGACCTCTCGATGCTGTCGCAGTCTGTGGTAGAGGAAAGCGGAGCAGGGCATGTGGAGGGAGAGACCAGACAGAGCAGGAGAGGGGTGGGGACGGGCAACGGGGGGTTGAACTGGAGGGGGCGGGGAGAATGCCGGGCGGGCCGGGGGCGCCCGCTCATTGGGAGTGCGAGAGGGGCTGTGCGCGCGAGCCGCGGCTGGCGGACGGGCGGGCGGGTGGGCGCCAGTTGTGCCAATTATTTGGGCGCCCGTGCCAGCCCTTATTAGCGCGGAATGCGGAACAATAACTCTCCCACCACCTGGCGGGCAGCCAGCGGCAGCCAACACTGCGCGCCGGCGGAAGCTCCCCTCCCCTCCCCCATCTTTCTCCCGCTTGCCCGTTCGACTGCTCGCTCCTTCTCCGCCCATCCACCCGCCCTGCTGTCTGCCCTTTGCGCTCGTCTACGAGTTCGCTCGTCCGCTTGGACCCCACCCGCCCCGCGTGCGCGCACTCGCGTGCTCCTGCACGCGTGCGAATGTCCTCCATCCCGTACCCCTTCATGGCTCGGCATTTACGCCTGCGTCTGTTACTTCTGCGCGTCCTGTAGGCAGCAGACCCGTCTCGGATCTAGGGTCTTCATCCGGTACAGAACGAATGTTACATTATAACCAGGGAACGGATTTCTATGTAAATTCATATTTACGAAATAAGCTAATATCGATACTAATTTGCATTATCCTTATGTTTCACCTTATGTAGAGTTAAAAAATGCTACTTTTATTTTCCATATTTTGGATTTTGGTACATATTTGAATAAAAATCAATATACTTTCGATATTTCTTATAAAATCAGTCTATATGGTATATTAAGCTTAACAGTGAAATTTCATTAAATATTAAAAATGCATCTCAACACTAAGAGCCTAAAAATTTCCTTAAACATTAAGTTTTTTTTAAGTAGGGAGAATTGACCATGAGAAAGCAAGTTAAGAAACTATTAATGTTTTAATTTATGGGAAGAATAGATCCACTCTCCGCCCCCTCAGACTCTGTCTGAGGTGTCTCAAGTGTCCCACGAGGTGAAGGGGGCGCGTCGAGGAGGCAATGAACTATTTGCTTTGTTTGACAGATGACCATGAGACATCGACGGTCTGAGGAAAACTCACCTCGTTTCAGTATCCACACTACCTCTTCTCTTTCCCTCTGAGGCTGCCACCCGGAAAACACATGACGTCACACACGACTTCGACATCAGAATTCACATTACTCAGCTCCTCATTGTCAGTTACAATCCAGTCAAAATACTGTGTTGGTACAGTTCTATTAATATATCTATTAAGCCAGTGCAAAATCCCAAAAGTATCACAATCAGTCATTATAAAATTAGAAGTTACATTTCCAAATTTAAAGATGGTTTATCAACTGACAATAATTTATTATTTTACCGTAGTCAGTTTGTATTATATTCAGTCCATATTTAACTCCATATTTTAAAACAAAAACTACATATATATTTACATACTTCATATATTGTTAGTCCATATAAATCCGTTTCCTGATTACATTAATAATCCTTACAAATATATTTTATAAAATTAGTAATAATTAGTGGCTTACAGCAGTAAAAATGTTGCCGAACAAAGTCGCACAAAATGGTTTGCTAAATGTAGCATACACACAATGAAATAATGAAGAACAATAATGAAATACTCATGTATAACACCGCTGTAACAAACGCAGTTTTCGGGAATACTGCAATTACAGAGTATAGTACGAAAATATTTATTTATTCGGTACAACAGTTTTTTTTTACACTCCAAGAAAATCAAAATAGTTGCTGTTCCATGAGGCAACACATCCAAATACTTAATGACTGGTGACCTCTTCTTTCGAACCTTGCTGTCGCATGAAAATTCAGCCGGTACACGCAATGTGAGAATAGATGGAATAACACAATATAATATTTGTATTTTTTTCCGGTAGCAGTAGCTCGGTGAATCAACTGATGTCACTGCAGTGCCTCTGACCGAGAGGTCAGAGGCTCTGCAGTGACATCATCCTAGGTTCTAGTCCCGACGGCGACAGGATTTTCGACACTAGCTTTTCTGCTAGGTCGAATTCAGTCGCTTTCTGGAGAAGAATTCTAGCGGTTGGCTGCTCTGATCGATAGCTTTCCGTGGTTTCTCCAATCAACACCAGGCGAATGCAGGAGCAGTACGCTAACAAACAGACCACGGACTTCGACCGGCCACAGAAGCGCGATCTTCCCTTTCTTTTCCTTGTCCTGTCCTCACTCCTTACACACACTCACGCGCGCGCGCTAACGTGCACTACACTACCACACATCTCGGGAGACGGGTTGGGAACTTAGAACTTGTACGGGCTGGGGCGGTGCACCGCTGGTGGGAGATACCTGATTGGGGAAGACCACACTAGTTGTCGTTAGGTGGGCGCCGGATCTCGCCATCCAGGGGGGAGATCACCGCCACCTTCTGATGAAAAAGACATGCACTGCATTTACGGGACTAGTCACCTTGGTAGTTGACGCATCCGGAATAACTAACAATCAATCCTGTCAAAATGGAAAGTAATGGTTTTTGTATTTTTCCGAGTTTCTGGGTGTCTTGCATAAACGCCTCTCTCAAAACCGGAGGCAGTATAATTTTCTTTGAATTTCTGCGCGCACGGGAAATTATTAATACATATGGATAAACAGTAATAAGATTTGTAATTATAATATTTATAAATTTTAATAATAACCAGTGGCAGTAATTATAATTATAATTAAAATTATTATAATAATAGTATTTGTTATTACTAGGGGCGGATTTTCATGACCTAAAACATGGCCAAAAATGTTCAATAAAATGCTCTTAGAATGTCCTAACAGTGAAGAAAAACTTTTTCTTCCGTCATTTCATGACGTACAACATGTTATGAAAACCAGTTCGGATGAACATCTCAAGCTCTTAGAATCGATACTGATGTCATCCAGGTTTCTTCTATTCGTTCAAGTGAACTCAGCTCGCAAACATTTGGTTTTGACTGTTATTTACCAGGAAATCTCGGCCATTACTTATCCCGAAATTGTCGGAAACGACAATGCCGCTGATAGGGATCACAGGAAACTTTGATTATAAATAACGGCTGACATTACAATTTCTGAGAGATGAAATCAGCTACTTAGGAATTCTGTGGTGAACACTTGTTGCATGTCGTAAGTAATATTTAAAGCCAGTGCCATTAAAATTATATTAAAATCAATGAAATCAGCTAAAAATTTATTAAAAATGTCGGGATAAACCAAAAAATAACTCATTAGTGGAAATCCAGGGGAAATACAAAGAAATAACGTAGAAAAAGTCATTTGGTCCTTTTGTTATAACGTAGAATTCATGTCTGTTATAAACGGCATTGTTCTCAAGTGAAAAGAAAAAATTCCATTTCATTAAAATCCACCTCCTAATAATAACTATAAGCTAGCTGTTGGGGCCGCGTTCTACCGGGTTACTTAAGCGATTGATTGATTGATTTTTTCGTGTTTCCGGGCGCGTCTACTGCTTTGGTCATTAGTCCCGTTAGTGTAGTACATGTTCTTTTCTCGGGTGATCTTCCCCCGCTGGATGGCCAGATCCGGCGCCGACCTATCGTTGGCTAGTGGGGTTTCCCCCTAACCAGGACTGTCCCACCAGCGGGGCACCGCCCAAGCCGGGACAAACTCTAAGCTTCCGACCGGTCTCCCGGAATATGTGGTAGTGTAGTGCATGTTAGTGTGTTAGTGTGTGTGTGTGTGGGGGGGGGGAGAGGATGGGACAAGGAAGTGGAAGGAAAGATCGCTCGCGGTCCATGGCCCGTTTGGTAGGGTACTGCTCCGGCATTCGCCTGGTGCTGATCGGAGAAACCACGGAAAACTACCGATCAGAGCAGCCGGCCGCTAGAATTCTCCCCCAGACAGCAACTGAATTCGAACTAGCTGAAGAGCTAGTGTCGAATATCCTGCCGCCGTCAGGACTCGAACCTAGGACCTCCCGGTGAGAGGCGCTGCAGTGATATCAGATGCACTGAGCTACCGCTCCCGGTTACTTAAGCGAGAAATAGGAATACCATGAATTCATGTTTCGTTAAAGGAATAGAGAGCACGCAGTATTGGGCTTAGTCAAATTCGTATTGTTTTTGGCATATGATCTTTCTACAACAAGCAGCCTTATTTATAGGAAATATGACATGATATTTTATTTAAATAACATCGTAATCGTCTTTGCCAAAAATAGACAAACAAATAAACAAAAAAAACTGCGTGAAACATTAGTCTTAACCATTTTGAATTTTATCTTGTCAGATCTGAATGGTCTTACTTGATTCTTCGCGCACGTATTTTTCCGACGGCGCTCCCGCGCCGTGACAATTCTTTCTTCCTCCAAGTCTTATTTCTTGTAGAAAAAATATATTTTCTTTAAATTTGCCACTGGCGGTCGCTTAATCCTGAATACCGTTCATCTAAATTCCCTTTTTTATTACAGCTCCAATCTTCGTTACGTCTGTATCCTCTAATGCTCTAGTCTCGCTCCTCCACTTGTTTCATTGTTTTGTTTCCCACGCCATCTATATTTTTTTAAAGTATCTATACGTGGCTTCGCCTGCAACTCGTAATTTCCCCCTTTTTTAAGTTTCCTTGATTTATTTTATAATAGTTCTTTGGTATATTATATAATAGTAAATGAAAAGAAAACTGTTTTAATGCAGTTTTCCATTTCAAATAAACAATTCTGTACTCCATTGAAAATGAACGGTGTAACATTGACCGATGTTAAGGCAAGAACATTTTTAGGTCTCTCAATTCAGTGTAACCTGAAATGGACCGTCCACTTAAATGAATTGAACAAAAAAATTCATTATGGTACGCGTTCAGAATTCTTTCAAATTTAGTCAGCCTTCATACTGCCCGTTGTGAAGTTGTGTATATTTCGCGAATGTTTATTCCCACCTGAGATGTGGCATAATTCTGGGGAAATACATCTTAAAGCTCCCGGACTTTTAGATTACAAAAAATAATTGTACGAATAATAATCAAATCCCACCCACGAAATTCTGGTAAGCCTCTCTTTATTAATCTAGGAATTTTACCAATACCTTGTCTGTTGATTTACGAATCAGTGGTTTTTATCAAAAATGACTTGCGTATGGGCGGGAATATATTTTCAGAAAACGCCGATGTCCATAACTGTAACACCCGACGTAGTAATCATATTTTCATCAGAAGACAGTATCAACAGCTCATTACAAAAAATTCACATACAATATATATACATTATTTTACAACACTTTGCCAGATCACATTAAACGATTAAATTCGATAGATAGATTTAAATCCCAAGTTTATTTATTTATTTTTTACGTCAAAAAAAACAGTTAAAAACTGCGTATGACGTGCTATGTGGAAAAGTGAATTGTGTGCACGTTTTCAAAATTCTGTGATCCCTACACTAAGTCATATACTACTTAAATTTTGAATTTTTTGAAAGGGAGAAAAAAAAAACAAAAAACTCCCATGTAATAAAATCAATTTCAAGGATAAACAAGCGATAAATTTTGAATTTTGAAAGGGAGAAAAAAAAAACTCCCATGTAAAAAATCTATTTTCAAGGGTAAATAAGCAATAAATTTTGAATTTTGCAAGGGAGAAAAAAACAACAAAAAAAACTCCCATGTAATAAAATATATTTTTAAAGATAAATAAGCAATAAATTTTGGCTCTTATTACTTCCTGCCACGACAACATGGAAACGATAATTTGAATAATTGTATTTCCCACTGAATTCTAGAAGACGTGCACAGAAAATGAAGTTACATTTATGTCCAGAAGCAAATCAAGGGGCCATCTCAGCATTTGCTCAATGGATCAGGGAAACTGGACGAAAAACCTGATCGAGATGGGGGTCATTGACCCGGAAGCTGTGGTACAATAGTTGTTACAGGTTGTTTATACTCATTTATACAGTCCAAATGGTAAATAATGCATTATGTATCATTGTTAAAAATAATGTTACTTTTCTTGTGGTGCTCAGTATAGTCTCTAATTGTATAGAAACAGTTATGCAGCAGAAACGATTTCACTTGGGATTTAAACTTTTCTATTGAATTTAATCGTTTAATGTCATCAGGCAAAGTGTTGTAAAATAATGTACATGTATTGTATGTGAATTTTTTGTAATGAGCTGTTGATACTGTCACCTGATGAATATGATTTCTACGTCGAGTGTTATAGTAATAGACTTCGGCATTTTCTAAAAATATATTCCCGCCCTTAAGCAAGTCATTTTTTACAAAAACCACTGATTCGTAAATAAAAGACACGGTAATGGTAGAATTCCTAGATTAATGAAGATAGGCTTACAAGAATCACGTGGGTGGGATTTGGTTATTATTCGTACAATTCGTTTTTGTAATCAAAGTCTGGGAGCTATAAGATGTATTTCCCCAGAATATTATGCCATATCTCAGGCGGGAATGAACATTCGCGAAGTATACACAACGAGCAGTATGAAGGCTGACTGAATTTACAAGAATTCTGAACGCGTAGCATAATGAACTTAATTTTGTGTTCAATTCATTTAAATGGACGTTCCATTTAAGGTTTGACTGAATTGAGAGACCTAAACATATTGTTGCCTTAACATGAGTCAATGGTACACCGTTCATTTTCAATGGAGTACAGAATTGTTTATTTGAAATGGAAAACTGCATTAAAACCGTTTTCTTTTCATTTACTATTAATTTGTTATTTCGGAACCAATTTGAAACATCTGATATTGTACTATTTACGGTTTCTTTATTGCAAAGGATGTTCACGTATCATCCGCAAAGAGGGCCGTTCTTCCGTTTTCGAATCGTCAGGGCGCCTCGTTTACGTAAAGTAGGAACAGAATAGGGCCTAAAATCGATCCCTTGAGGAACTCCACGTGCAATGGGCAAAGAGTCGGAAAGGTGCGTACATAATGTTCCATCATTCCAGTAAGGTATTTCAACTCTCTGAGATCGTTGTTTAAGGTACGAACATAGCCAATCTAGAGCAATACCACGGATTCCATATGAAGGTAATTTTGAAAGTAAAATGTCATGATCAATGACGTCAAAAGCTTTTGAGAGATCTAAAAATAATCCAATAGGTGCCTCGTTTTGATCCAATGATGAGGCGACATCTTTAAGAAAAGGAAATATAGCTGTTTCCGTTGATTTTGATTTTCTAAATCCATGTTGGCAATCTGAAAGCGCGTCGTGTTTAGTGAGAAATGTTTCCATTCGTACGTAAAAGAGTCTCTCTAATATTTTTGAAAAAACTGATAGAAGAGAAATGGGCCGATAATTTTGAATTTCATTTTTGTTGCCTTTTTGGCGGCTTAATTTTAGCTGTTTTGAAAACATCCTGGAAACGTTCCAGTGCATAAAGATGCATTAAATATGTGAGTTAACGGGTGTATAATGGCATACGCACAAGTCTTTAACAAAGAATCTGGGAATTCATCTAAACCGGACGAATATTTATTTTTAGTTTACCGATTATTTTGAGAATTTCATAGGAAAAAGTTTCGGAAACGAACATTGTGTCTAAAATTTTGGGTGAACTGTCTGTTTTTGAATTTTGTGGCTGAAGACCCTTAGTGAGATCGGCAGCAATTCTCGAAAAGTATTGGTTAAAGAGACTAGCCACTGTTGCCGGATCGTTTACATTTTTATCGTTATATTTTAAAACAACATTCTCTACAGGTTTTCTAGTTGATTTGGTAGTATTGTTTATTATATTCCACATTGCTTTTGTTTTATTATTTGAGTTCAAAATATCCTGATCGTTTTTCATGATTTTAGCCTGCCTTATGACTTTTCGTAACAATGTTTTGTATTTTTTAAAGTAGATAAGGAAATCTTGAGATACGTCATGACGTTTAGAAATAAAGTAGAGAGTACGTTTATTTTTACACGATGTTCTAATTCCTTTTGTGATCCAAGTATTACTTTTTCGTGAAATGTTTAATTTTCTCTTTTTAATAGGAAAGCATGCGTTAAAGAGAAATGAAAGCTTTGAGAAAAATAAATTATATTTTTCATTTGTGTCAATAGCGTTATAAACTGCCTCCCATGATTCTTTCAGCAAGTAGTCCGTAAATAACTTTATGTTAACTGTAGTAAATGCTCTGCACATGCGTGTTTTATTTATTGTGTCAGTATTCATGTTATTAGTAATTGTAAGAATTTGTGCATCGTGGTCACTGTAACCTAGATTATTCGTTATTATTTCATATCTAGTTGTGGTTTTGTTAATTATAATTTGATCTATTGCTGTTTGTGATTTAAGAGTATTCCGTGTAGGTACGTTCACTGTAATATCTAAATTAAAAGAATGAATTAAATTGAGAAACTGCTCTTTTTCGTGGGATTCGCTCAGAAAATCAATATTGAAATCTCCACATACAACAATGGATTTAAAAGAGAGATTACTAATTTTGTTCAGAGTTATCTCTAGATTTTCTACGAAATTGAAATAATCTAAAGCTTGCTTTGTTGGAGGTCTGTAGATGCAAAGTAAAATAATTTTGAGCGTAGTAAGATGTACAACTGTTATTTCAAAAACTTTTTCAACTGCATATGAATTGAATTCTGACAAGAAGGTAGAATCAATATTATTTCTTACATAAATACACGAACCTCCGTAAGCAGGGCCTTTATTTGATTCCCTTGCTCTACAATAAGATCCTGCAAGGTAAAAACTAGGAATTTGGAGTGTGTTTAGATCATTTTGAGATAACCAATGTTCTGTAAAGCAAAGAACATCTATTTGACTGAGATCACACTCTAATGCTGCCTCGATAAATTCAATTTTATTTGAAAGAGATTGCACATTATGATGCATTATTTGAATATTTTTCATGTACCTACACGGATGCTTTTCTGCTGCATCTGACTCTAGTTGCTATTTATTTATCTCATTTTTACCTCGAGTGCGTGGTCGAAGGAAGTATCGTGTCCCAGCAGTGTTAGGAGGTGAGGAAGGAGGGGTTACAGATGTAGGGGAATGAATAATGGGAGAGGTAGTACAAGGATTAGGTTCAGGGGATAAGGTAATTGGGTCCAAAGGGGTTCCGGAGGATGGAAGAGAACTAGGAGATGTAGGTGGGGATGAATCTTGGATAGGATACTGCTGAGGTGTAAGGATGTGTTTAGCAAGTTCGCTACCGAGTGCATGTTTTCCGACAAGGTTCAAGTGAAGACCATGCCGGGTGAAGTGTTTTTCTGAGAGAAAGTTAAGCTCAAATAATTTAACATGTGTGCCTCTCAGATGCAGTTTTAATTTGTTGTTTGCGTGTCTAATTTCTTTGCACAGTGTTGGTTTGTTGTACCAGAAGGGCAGAGTCGAGATTACAATGTTCGTGTTTGGGCGGCACGTTGTAGTTTGTCAACATGTTGCTCAGGTGTAAAGTGACCACCCAAATTGATGTCATTCTGCCCTCCTATGATGATGACTGTATCCCGTTTGGTGAGAGTTTTTGTGTGGGTGTCCAATTCACTGATCACGTCGGCAAACCTCCCGTTAGGTTTAAACACACACATGACAGAGAAATTGGATGGGAGTTTCCCACTGAGCAGGGAGGAGATTTGTCGCCCATGGCTATCTGCTAAAATTAGTACCTTTTTCGTGGGCTCAGTAGGAATGTCCTTGTTCACTTGTGGGCCAGGTTGCGCAACTCTACGTGTCTTTGTTTCTTTGCGCTTGCTAGCCTGTTTGCGTCGGTTTGTGGGTGGACGTGTCGATGATGGGAGGGGGTAGTGAGGATTGGGAAGGCATGGAAAATCATTGTCATAATCTAACACAGCAAATCTGTTTTGAGTCATGATTGAGCTCGCAAATTGATTGAGTCAAGTAAAATCATTTCTGCTGTATAACTGTTTCTATAAAATTAGAGAATATACTGACCATCAAAAGGAAAGTAACAATTTTAAAGTGATATTTAATGTATTTACCATTTGGACTGTATAATTCTAAACAACCTGTAACAAGTATTATACCGTAGCTTTTGGGTCCATGACCCCCATCGCGATCAGGTTTTTTCGTTCGGTTTCCCTGATCCATTGAGCAAATGCTGAGATGGCCCCTTGTTCTGCTTCTGGACATAAATGTAACTTCATTTTCTGTGCACGTCTTCTAGAATTCAGTGGGAAATGTAGATATTCAAATTATCGTTCATGTTGTCGTGGCAGGAAGTATTATTCCTTCACAAAGAGCATGACGAGGGATAAAAACCCAAATTTATTGTTATTTCCCCTTGAAAATAGATTTTATTACATTGGAGTGAATATTTTATTAACAATCATTGCAGAATACGCTAATTGTCTTTCTATATTCAAAATTCATGCAGTATATGGATGAAGGTAGGGATCATAGAATTTTGAAAACGTGCACAGAATTCACTTCTCCCTATAGCACATCACACACAGTTTTTAACTGTTATTGACGTAAAATAAATTAACATTTTTCTTGTCCCTCAGCAAAAATGTTAATAGAAGTAAGAAATTTTAAAAAAAGGAAACATGAAAAGGTAATATATAATAAAGAATATACCCATACTTCAAATCTCGGTTAATTGATAGAACAAATGTGGCAAACCCTCTGGGATGGCTCATAGGCAGCGTACTAGCTTCCCGTGCTGTGGTCCTCGGGTTCGATTCCCGGTCGAGGCAAAAATAGAGTTGTAGCTTTCCTTTTAAATCATTCCAGTTTCTGTAGCTGTGTGAAAAGCTGAATCAGGCGGATGTTGCTACTTACGGTGAAGAGAATATGTCATGTTCACCTCATGTCGCTCTTACCCCCATGCACGGGCATTTAACTAGACCCAGGCAAGGAGGACACCGGTAGCTGGCCAGCGGATTCGGACTCCCGATCCAAAACGCGGAATACATACATACAAATCTGGCAAACATATTTTCGTGCGAAGCCACTATTCCGCGTCTCGCACTGCTCCAGTTTGCGCGTGTGCACCCGTTTGTGGATTTGATGGGGAAATGAGAGAAGACTCAGGGGAAGTTGCCCGTGCTCGCAGGAGCGCTGGGCTCCCCAGGTGGGCAAGTTGCAAGTTATCATCTTATTTTTAGTTATAGCTGCCGCCTTCATAGGATATGTATTACCATGAGGTCAAATATCATTTTGAGGGGCCACCGTTATTACCAATTTACTATCAGCAATTCCTTACTTAGGTAACGATTTAGTTCAATGAGTATGAGGTGGATTTGCAGTTGATAATGCTACCTCATCTCGATTCTTTGCCTTCCATTTCATAATTCCATTTATCGTAGCTGCATTCGTAATAATTCATTTATTATTTCTTCACCAAACAGGTTCGAATAATCCTATAGGAATTAATAGAAATTTAGATAAAATTCCAAAATTTAAATTCATTCCCCAGGTGGGCAAGTTGCTCGTGCGGGCGCTGTTTGGCGGGCCTGCTCTACTCGGAAGCGCTCCATTGAAAGTCAGGTCTTGGAAGTGAATGCAGCGCCGGTCCGAAGCCAGTTTTCCGGATACAGCGTTGCGACTCATGGGCGTCATCAGTTTGCTTCGTGTGATTGTTATTCGCACTTTCCCTGAAACAATCCCCTTTGCGCTCGTCACGTCCCAGGAGGTAACTTCTTTTTGATGTATGGAGTTTTAGAATGCCAGCGGCTAAATGAGATGGCCTTCTGAGTGTGATATTTGGCTGAAGTTTAGAACACGGTACAACCTATGGAAGTCGTTTAAACTAGCACTTCCACCGCTCCGGAGAGAGGGAAATCTTCGGTGGAGGGGACGAGGGGTGGTTAGGCAATTATAAGGGACTTTTCGAGGGGGAGGGGCAGTAGCATATAGGGGAGGGGTCTAGCGTATGTATAACGTAGTACATGCTTACAAAAAGCAAAGCGTGGGTGAGTTACATGAATTGTAAAATATATACAACTGAAATAATTTTAATGGTTCGTAATTGGTCACGAACGTGACGTCGTAAGTTAGGGGAGGCAATTTCACCCGAGTATCTCGTCGGAGCTCCTTTACGAAATAGTGCTGCGATCCTGGTGGTGTGTGTCTGTGATAAACAAAGCTTGTACTGTTCTTTCTTCACAACGTATTTGTGACTGGGCAGTTTCAATTCTCGTGGATTTCGTATAAAGTGTTTACTGAAGTACTTTCTAATAAAAGTGAATTGGTATGTGGTGGATAGACTCAAGGTTGTTTATACTGACCGCGAGGGCCGAAGGCCCGAACCTCGCTCGCCGTCACTTGGATTCGGGCGAACGAAACGAGAAAACTTGCTTTTGAAACTAATTTGGCATTGAAATGCGGCGGGCACAAAATGTGTGAATGGTGAGCCATGAAAATCTATCGGTAAGTTCTATTCATTTCTGTCAGAGCGCATAGCGTAATTTGAGGGAGGACTCAAGGAGACTGCTCTCCTCCGCCCCCTTCCCCCTCCTCCTCCGCGCCTAAAAGCTTCTCTAAGGGTGTACCGTGTTTCCTACTTTAACATGATATTTTTTTGCTATAAGTGAAGGGTAGTTAGCGCGTTTTATCGGAGTACGCAAGTTTCGCTGTGTTTAGCTCTTGAAAAATAGTAATTATTTACTTACTATGCATTATGTGTGTGGTAACTATTTTATTTTTCCAGTGACTGATGAAGTGTTCTTGCCTATATTGTTATTTTATATATTTCTTGTAATGAGTGTCAACTTTATTAAATTACAGAAATTATATTAGAAAGATAATATTTCAAAACAGGGTTGGTATGTGACTTCCAGATGATTAACTAATAATATAGTTAATATTTTTCAAGTAAAAATCCCTAATGTTTAAATCAGAATATTTCGTTAATATACTCCTATATCTTGTAATTTATTCTCCACAATACATTCCAAAATGGTCTATGTTTGTGGAATACATTACACGCAATACTAACAGCGAGACATAAACTACACAAAACTGCCAGGATCTTATTCTACCCGAATCGTACGAATTCATCGGTAATTATAATTTGTGTTACTCTTGATACTCGAACCACTTCTAAATTAGTATACACGTTTAATTAATAGGAGCTCTCAAATGAAACGTCCTGGACCCATATCTTTGATTCATTTGTAAAGCCGACAGTGTAAAGGAGCGTCACCGTTTCAGTCAAACGCGCAACATTTGAGCTCGATCCTGTGTGCGGCGCGCCACTGTGGAAAAGGGACTGCCACCCGGGACATTTACCGCTGTAGCTGAGCGCAACCCCCTAAAGGAAATGTCATTCACGGGCGGGTTAGCGATGTGTCAACAGCGCGGCGCTTCTGAGGTCGACGAGGTGAACTGGACGCGTCGGACGGGGAGGTGCTACTTGTGACAACGCGGCTCGAGGTCCAGAGCCGAGAGAGGCTCACCGGTTGACGTATTACATTTGCTTTCGGAAGCGTAGGTTGTGACTCTTGCGATGTAGTGGTTCGAGCGTTGGTATTTCACCTCTGTACAGCGCGAATCCGCAATCGCTTCATGTGAAACGACTGGTGGACAAAGCGGGAGAAATTACGTTTTTACTTTCGTGTAGTATAGAGAAAGTTATGTGATGTTATGAAATATGTTATGAACAAGTTATGAAATATGTGGTTTGGTGGTGCCTAGAAACGAATTTTTAAACAAGCAACAAACACGTTTGTCTCTTTACTTGTCTGTTTCTGTCCGTCTGACAGAATCTTTGTCTGTTTGCCTGATAGATGGTTTGAGTCTGTATGTTTATTTCTCTGAAGTTTGCTTCTCTAGCTGGATGTCTCTGTTTCACACTGTTGGACATCAGCGCATTAAGCGTGGGCAGAATTTCCTACAAAATGAATATTTTCTTTTTTCATTTATTTTCTCCCTGTTCGGCGAGGTTTGTACATTTATTTTTTACACAAACATAACCTTTAGGCTGATAACCTTTTACTCCTGTAGATAATTTGTACTTTCTAATTTTCAATATTTCATACATAACCTACCATCTGCAAAATTTATATTCAATAAACATTCATACATTATTCACTCTACATTAACACATTCAAAAATTATATTTACATTGAAAACTTTCAAATTTAAACGCACATAATTTTGGTTATTATTTATTATCATGGGCGTTTTAGCATTACTTTCGGATATCGGGGACATAAGGTATTATTATTCGTTTCGCAGAATTTTACCTTATTCGTTTGGCGGAACCCGAGGTCCTCCCAATGTCAAACGTATCTCTTAATTTTTGTGGGTACTTTACATGAAGCCTCTACGACCTTTCCAACATGTTCTGAAAAAGACTCCACAGTGTTTCCAATACTGTTTTTGCTCTAATAGAGTATAATTATGATGTGAATCCGATTTCCAGTAAACCTTTGAATTTTCGAAATAAGCTAATTCGTACCTACCTAGTTTCTTATTCTGTTTCCAGAGATCGCTAAAAAATTAGGAGGAGGCAAATTACAATATAACATTTCGTAACCGTTTTAAATAATGCGAGAAAATATGTGCTAGCGCAACTAGTTTGTGCACTGTCATGTATTTTTTAATGAGCCCAATTTCTTATACTGAATTATCTATACATTTATATACATGGAAATCAGTAACAATTTTCATTGTGGATTATCTTTACTATGTTACCGTTTATTTCAAAAGGTTTTTGAAATTTAACGTTGATCAGCGTCTTCAGTTTCGCATTTTTTGTTAGTTTCTTCTTAGTGGAAAGAGATTTAACATTTCTCCTTCTGAACGATGCGTTAGTTATATCGATGATTAACTGCCTTAGCGTTTTCATATTATCTTAATAATATGTATGATAAAATATTGAAACCTAAGATTTTCTTTTAAATTACTGTGGATGGATATTATAAAAAGTGAAACGAAACATTGCGCACTGTAAAAAGTATAATTTTAGCGTAAATGGCAAACGAAGAGGAACGATGGTAAAATCGAAGAATAATTATTGTGCTCAACAATTTCGTTAATTTAATAACAATTTTCATCGCAAATTCCAAACGTGTTTGTCTGGCATCGTGTTACGGGTCACTACCTCTATTAATTTACAGGCTCTCTTTAAAAAAAAGCCAGGAAGTTTTGTATTCGATACTTCTGTGCATGGTTCTATGCATCAGAGGGAGTCCTAACACAGGGTCATCTGAACTGCCGGCACGAGGGCACAAACGACATGACGACAGTGGAGTAGGACGCGGCGTCGGGGGTGGGGCATTTGCAGGGGCACGAGTGTGAGGCGCCGGGGAGGGGGTGGGCCGGCTGTGAATAGTGCGCTGGGGGATGGGCAGGGCGCTGCGCCGGGACGGAGCCGGGGCCGGGGCCGGGGCCGGGAGCAGGGGCGGCCGGTGCAGCGCTGTTGCGACGCCAGGGTACCCGGGCCCGCGGGGAACAGAGTCCCATCCGACCACCCCCGCCCTGCGACCCCGCCTCGCCGCCACCGCGCGCACAGAGGAAGCCGCTTGTCCTGCAGTGCGCTGAGCGCTGCGGGGCAGCCACGCTGCTGCTGGTGCGGTGGCGGCGGGGGCGGAGGCAGACGTAGAGGAGATATCAGAGGCGGCGGGCGCGACGGAAAAGTGTATAAAGTGTAGTATTGTATGCCTGTGTGAATTAATGTGTTTGTAAATATAGATTAACAATGAGAGTGAATGAAAACAAAATAAAAGAACAACAACGAAGATCAATTCTAAAGAACTTAACATCATTTCCAAAACATGTACTATAACTAAAGAGAGCCCAAAGAGGCAGCTGTCAATTAGTTTTAAGTCAATATAAGTTAGTTTGTTTAAGATAGGTCCTCTCTCCGCTGCAAAAGCCTAATCGGCTGCAGTCAAATTTGTAACCCATTAACTGTATAAATTCCCGTCTCTCCAGGGTAACTGGAAAGGGGAGGGAAAATGGCGCGACGGCGGAAAGAGGGGCGGGTGTGGAAGGGTTAGCAGCCGCAGAAGGGTGGCTGCAGAGACGGCGGGCGTGGCGGCAGGGATGACGGGAGTGGTGGCAGTGACAGAGCAGGCAGGGTGGAGTTGGAGGCGTGGGTGGTACCGGGCTGGTGGTAAAGACGGGGATGTCTGAGTAGGCAGGGGCGGCGGCAGCAGCGGCAGCGGTGACGAAGGGAGAAAACGGATGCGGTGGTGGCGAAGGTGGCTGCGGCAACACTCGGCAACTATCGCACTGGTTGTGGTAACGTTGACGATGAGGATGGACAACGCTGGTGGCTTGGAAGTTGCAACGGCTTGGTCCTATTGAAGAATGGAGGTTCCTACACTGAAGGAGTCTTGATAATATGTAAAGAATATTTTTACCAATAAGATAGTTGTTTTTGTGTTACGTAGAGTGTGTTTGGTCTAGAAGCTTATTTATCATAGTTGATACTGTTGTAGAATATTTGGCGTGCAGGCCTAGAAGTGAAATCATATTACATAATTTTAGATATTCAAATGTATTTATTTACAAATAATAGTTTTTTTATGTGAAAATTCTTTTCAAAATTTTTGAAATCCGCTTTATTAAACAGATCTTGCAGTTTCCTCATTTATTTTCTTTCAATTATGTTCTGACGTTCCATTTTGTTAACATTTAGTGCTTGACTATTGTGTGGCGTACTGATCCAGAAATTCCGATGAAATAAAGAAGCCATATGAGAATCTAATAATGCAATAACAGAATATACTTTCTCGCATTACTTCTAACTTGCACAATTTTGTCAAATTCAGAAAGTTCAACGAAAATGATACCTGTGTCATTTTTAAGAGTCTTCTGTTCTATCAAAGAAACAAATACAAAGAAAAATGTGAAAAATATATTTTTAAATTAAATACGACCTTATTTAAAGATCTAATATTTTTCGAAAAAATTAATTTAGGAAAGAATATATACTATCAACATTGTAGTTTTGCAATATATTTTTTTTTTGCAATTTTTAAAAATATAGAGTACACGTAAAGCGGGTCCTCCGCCAACTTTTAATGTACCGTGCTAAATTCAAAGGAAAAATTTGGACCTGCATCTGAGAAAATAATTATTTGCAAATTGTCGATAGTTCATTCAAAGTTATGCATATTTTGCTCATATTTTAAAAATTACTCATATTTTCCAAACACTTTATCAGTCGGACACAGGCATTTTTTGTCAACCACTTGTATGGTATCAAGAATCCAGGAAAAGTGAATTCAGTCGACACAACGTGTTAGAGAAATAATTTAGAAAAAGGAACTAGTTTTATCCAGTTTTTAGTATCAGGGCCCCACGCGACTTTTTCTAATAAAATCCCCAATTTTTCCATTGCATTACAGTACTTTCTCCTTACTAGTAGTAAAGGGCCATCGGGGAACCGAATTAAGTACTTAAGTAATAAAGAGTTTTATTTCGGTTTTTAGTTGAGCCATGTACGTCAAATACAATTTAACTAATAATATCAACTATACTTCGATTTTTTTAATTGGCCTATCAAGGTCACTTACGAATAAGGGAGAGGGAAGGCAGACTCCAATAGGGAGTTGCAATGTCACTACACGTACCACGTAAGATTACAGTGATACTGAAATAGCTCATGCTTAGTTGCATTATTTGAAATTTTTCGTTTTTCGGAAAATTCAGAGCCATTTTTGGGAAAATACTTTTTATAAGTTAACCTTGAAGCAAAGTATAGGGAAAAACTAGTTTTTTTAACTGTCCATGACCTCACTTAAAGTTATATTTTTTATAACAGATTTCATTAGGAGAAAATATCTCAATGATCAATATTGCAGTTTTGAAATGTTCATTTTTTGTAATTTTCGAAAATGGAATTGTTTTTTTTTTAAATCCTTTACTTTCTCCGAGGATACATTTCAAATAGAAATGGAGACTTTTGAGAAAATAAGTGTTTAAAAATTGTCTATATTTAATGCAAAATTTACACAAAAAGTACTAATTTTTTAAATTGAAAATGGGTATTTGTTTTTAAGCAGATTGTATTAGGGGGAAAATCTTTTATTATCTCGCCATACTACATATTTCTTGTGCATTATTAGACACAGAATTGTATTGGTACTAGCAAAACAATGCCATTAGTTGGTCGTGAAATATAATCCTTGATTAGCATAAGCAAATTGGAAAAATATTCTTCGAAGCCTAAGATTTACTGGCAAATCTGAATGTAAGCTCTTACAATTGCTTTCGGCCTATCGTCGATCCACAACGGAACAACGTGAACAACATAACGACCACCTCAGCGGATGAATCAGAAGACCAATGAGAACGTAAAGAATACGGCAATATGTTGAAGACAGTGAATGGCCTTTGAATGCAGAATACCGTGCAAGGTAGCGCGAGCGGATTGGAAGAGCATTTGCTAACGAGCTACATGGCGACATCGGCGCGAGTCAGCACGCCAAGGGAAACTGGGAATCAAAGCGTATGCAAAGATGACGGTACAAACTACGCAACTGAATTGTAATGCGAATGCTCCGACGCAGCTCATTTCAGCAAAAAGAGAATATTAATAGAGGAAGCGTCACTGGAGATGCGAGAAATTTCGAGAGAAAGTGCGAGAAAAGAAAGGAGAAAGGGAATATGGATAAATTTAATCAGTCATGCGGAAACTGCCTAGACGCAGATGCAGAAGGAAATATGCAGGAAAACCGGAAAATTGGAGACAGGAATTAAAATTCAAAATGCGAATGCAGAGAAGAGAGACTGGGAGAGCTAGGAGAGATGTCATAGAAAAAAAGCTAAAGAAAAATGTTTTGATGGAAATATGACGACGTTCGATGAGGAAGGCACGGAAAGGAGAACATTGATGCCTGGAGGAATGGTGAAAGAAATGGGCGGAAACAAGGTATGCGAGCGGCAATCGGTTTGGTATTTGTCTGGAGTAACTGGACAACAATATTGGAATCTTAACTAGAGGATATATTGGATGGAGATTTCTTTCGTCGCATTAGGTCATTATAATTTTGTTTTCACAAAAGGATAAAAATTAAGAAAATATATTACATAAAAAGCTTATTTCTGATAGCTAAATATAAATATATTTTTATAAACAATGGTTTCTCAGCGATCTACTATAGTTTAATTTTATCTGAAATTACATGATTACTATTAATGCTATTGAATAATTTTCAATTACATCTACGTGAAAATACTTACCAACTACTTTCGTTTATTTTTAATTAACACAGTATTATGGATAGACATGGTTAGAATTTGTTACAAAGCACTAACTGTCTTCTTCGTTATAAGAAGGTAAGAAACTAGGTAAGAATGTAGGAATGTGCCCTTTCAAAGAAATTCACAATAATATTTTTCATTAATAGATGAAGCAGTTCTTTCTTTAGTTTTTACTCTATCGCATACTGCTTAGTTACATAGTAAAGGAAAAATACAATGCTGTAACAGAAAGCGGCTAATTTTCGCCAGAAAAACTTTTGTAGGACCCTGATAATAAGAAAGCAGATACTTTTTTTCTAATAATGGTAACTACTTTCTCTTCCTCTAAACAAATTACTTCCTCTAAAACGTTGCTTAGTCAAAAATGACACTTTGTGGACCGTGATAAAGAAAAAACGTTTCTCCGTCGGTTTGCCTCTGGTCAACGCTAAACGAGTCAGGCGATATTCTCAATAATTGATATTCCCCGATCTATCACGCCAAACTCTATGTTCTGCGAGTTTGAAACTGACGTTTTAATTTTTTTTAATTTTTTACATAAAGCCTTGATATTTTCAAACATTTAAAAAAAATACTCAAAAATTGGCTTTAAAACGTTTTCTTCAGATAGCAATGAACGCTCAAAAGTTGGCGCATTTTGGTAAAACTCTCAATATTTGAAAATAGCGAAAGATCAAAATTTGTCCGGCATTTTCCTACGACTGCAATATTGAAGAGCGATTTTTCCTGAATGAAGTATGTTGTAAAAAATATATCTTTAAATAAAGGCATTTAAAATTTCTTGAAAATACAAGTGATATTTGGGTAATTTTTGGTTAAAGTTAAGGCAATTTATAAAAAAATATTCCAAAATAGGACTGAATTCGTTTCTTTAACTTTCGCCCTGTATAGAGCAGACGACGTTAAAAAAACCGCATCTCCTTTTTGTTGAACCCTCCGAGTATTAGAAAATTGCAAATGCTACCAGTAATACAAGAAAGTATATGCTGTTGCAGTACTAGTTGAAAATTTTATGTATATAGTATTCGATGAATATTCGTATGTCACCGCTAAAAACTGAATTACCTCTGTTAGGAGTGTGAGGATCATATTTTAGCCAAGTGGTGTGCATAATGCTGTATGAATGACGATCGAGGGGCTGTATGACAATCAACGGTTTCTGGATTCATCCTAATGAGCCCCAACGTCCTGGTCAAAGCAAGGTCAATTTCCGACTCTGAGCCGCCTTGTATCTCTACAAGAAGTATTTTGGTATGAAAATGAGATGGAAGTAATTCGTTGCACAAACTGAAGGTTGTTTTATGTAAATCGCGAAACCCAAACACTGGAGCCTTGTCGCCAACTCGCAAATGCGTAGCAAGGCGTGAACTGAGATATAGTGGATTAGGTTTGGTGGGTTAGATATTGAAGTCTACATAGAAATTACGATGGAGGAAGGGGTAGCGGAGGTGATGGACCTAGAGACGGTGCAGGGGAGGGAATTAGAGGTGGCGGAGTTGATGGGGTAAGTCGGCAGAGACTAGTGCTGGAGGTAGAGAGGATAGATGTGTTAGAAGTAGAGGCGACGGAGATAGGCAGTGGGGATCGTAGACGTCGTGGGAAGTGTGTCGTGGAGGAAAAGGCCCGGGGATGGAGGTAAAGACGGTAAAGATGGACGTCGAGGTGATGGAGGCCGATGGGGCGGAGTTGGCTGAAGATCAGGCGGCGTAGAAAGTGGAGGTAGAGGGGGCGGAGGTGGGGATAGTCTGGTATTGATGGAGACAGTGACGGCAGAGCAGATGGAGGTCGAGGGAGTGAAGGTGGCGACGGAGCTTGAGACAGAGGCGTAGATGGACGCGGTAGCGCAAGCGACGGCGTAGCTTCAGTGCAACAGGGATAGGCAGCGGGGGCAGCACGCTCCCTCCCGCGTAATTAAAGCAGCTTCCCGGAATTCCCGAATGCGAATTTCAATTGTGCGAACGCGTCCGCATCTCGGGTCGGGCCGCTTCTCTCTCCACCCGCGACCTCCTACCCCCAGCTCTCTCGCCTCCTGTCCTCTTGCCCCCTGCCCACTTGCCCTCTGCTCTCTTGCCCCCTGCCGTCTTGCCCCCAGCCCCATTTGGCCCCTGCTCTCTCACCGCCAGTCATCTCACCCCTTGTCCTTTCAGCCCGTCCTGTCCTGTCGCTTCCTGCCCTCTTGCCCCCCACCCTCTAGCACCCTTCCATCACGTCCCATCTCCTTTAGCCCTTGCCCTTTCGTCCCTTTCCCTCTCTCTCCGCTCGCTCCCCGTCCTCTCGTCCCACGCCCTCTCACCTTCCTCCCACCCTCTGGCCCTCTGCCCTCACGCCTCCTGCCCTCACGCCCCCTGCCCTCACGCCCCCTGCCCTCACGCCCCCTGCCCTCA